>WYDI02003828.1:0-16997 GCA_009867235.2 Psittacus erithacus
TTTATGTTGAGGACCCCAGAACTGCACACAGTGCTGCAAGTGAGGTCTCACGAGAGCAGAGCAGAGGGGCAGGATCACCTCCTTCAACCTGCTGCTCACGCTGCTTTGGATGAAACCCAGGATACGGTTGGTTTCTGGGCTGCAAAGCACACACTGCCAGCACATGTTCAGTTTCTTTTCGATCACTTGATGGCTACCATGATGTATTCGCTGGTTCAGGCATCCCTGTGCTTATTTTACTGCAGCTTTAGCATGAAGCACACATTCTGGGTCATCCTGCTCATATTCTTGCTTGCTTTAATTATGATGTTTATTATGGGTGTTATGAAGACAGGTTGTCATGCTCATGGATTTTAAGCAGTTTATTTCTGGCTTCTAAGTACCTGTTTTGAACTTCTTTGTTCCAAGTTTAAACTTTTAAGTCTTTATTATTAATTTGTTTTTTTCTTCTTCATGATCTTCCTACAGCTTTTCCTCTTTTGGAACATGATGTTGGTATGCCATTTTCTTGGCCAGTTTAAGCTAAAGAGCTGGCTACAGAAGCTAAATATGCCCAAAGAAAGAGCTAGGAAATTATTTTTTCCTAGCAAATTGATTACCTGCCCCAAATGCTCTCATTTATCCTGAAACTACATGGGAAGAAAAGAGTATTTTGGGGACATATTCCAAAACCAAGGAAACATGCTTTTTCTTTGTTCTCCCTAACTGATGTTGTATAGACTTGGCATTAGGTTATATTGCTCCCTTTCTGTTTCCTATTTGGAAGAATCACATTTTATATTAAAGCCTGAGTTAAACCAAGGGTCTGATGTCTCTGGAGCAATCCCTGAGTTTGGAACGCCCCTCTGCTAGTAAGACAAAAGAGTTTCTGTAGGATTTGATGTATCGTCCTCTTGGGTAGTGATTTGGTGGGAGTTACTAATTTTCTGCCTACAGTGTAATCAGGAGCTTGCATCCATCTTATCCTCTTGATTGATGAACATAACTCTGAATACAAGGAGGGATGAGCCCTTGGATGGAGGAGGTGGAGAGATGGGGAGCAAAGGAATTGTGGATGGCACTGCCCGAAGCTCAGATATCTCCCTGGGAGAGCCTATCTCCTCTGACAAGCCTGATTAAAGGAGAAATGGTTTTGGAAGCACAGGGTCAGTGGCTCTGACCAAGATGCCACTTCATTTAGAGAGCTGGCTGGTCTGTGCCTTGCACTGAGGCTCTTGTAGCAGGAGAGAGCTGTTAACAAGAGATGTTTAATCGTCTCAGGCTGGCAGGGAGCTGCCAAGTGGCTTAGCAACTTGGAAAGCCTCTCTGCACTCCCAGAAAAACAGGTCTTTGCAAATGCTGAGGTTTCGACAGGAGCAGTCATTCCCAGCAGAGTCAACAGACTTGATTTTCAATGTGCATTTCCTTTGAATGTGACAGACCATCTGCCTTCTGTATATGACTGGATCAGATTTAATACGTGGGGTCATTCAAATCTGTAGCGGCTCTGAAATGCTTAGGCTTAGGTAAATGAAAGAGGAGAAAATGAATCTTACAGTAATAAACCTCTGACTGACTCCTGAGTGGAGAGGTCTGACTTCTGCAGCAGGACTTAGTGATCACAGCCCATACCCAGAGCTGGGTGCAAGGCTTTCTCTTCAGTATAAAGTGCTATCCTGACTAATGAACCATCACATGAAATCCCTTTTAGATTTATTACTTTATCATTCTGGGGGGTAAGCATTCACCTGAAGAGGGATATATCTGAAGTCTGGGTCTCTGCTCCCAGGAGCACTCTGTGTTTCTCTTGGTAAAACCTTCCCAGCTTAATTAGAGCATCTTCAGTACCAGTGACTCAACCATGTCTTACAGACATGTCAAACTGGTTCCTAGTGTTTTAGCAAGGAAAGAGAAACAACAGCATTTCTATGTGTGGAGAACTTGTAACAGCCTTCCAATATCTGAACAGGGCCTAACAAGGATGCTGGAGGGGAACTCTTCATCAGGGGCTCTAGTGATAGGACAAGGGGTGATAGATTCAAACTGAAGCAGAGGAAGCTCAGGTTAGACATAAGGAAGAAGTTCTTTACTGTGAGGGTGCTGAGGTGCTGGAAAAGGTCGTCCAGAGAAGTGGTAAATGCTCCATCCTTGGCAGTGTTCAAGGCCAGGTTGGACAGAGCCTTGGTCTAGTGTGAAGTGTCCTTGCCCGTGGCAGCGGGGTTGGAAGTGGGTGGTCTAAAGGTCCTTTCCAACCCTAACTACTCTATGATTCTATGTGACCTTGGTCTTACCACTTCTCCTGTCTGAATGTATGAGGTTTAGGAAGGAAACCTGACACAAAAAGGTCCTTTCCCTGCTCAGACAGGCCAGGTGAGTCCTGTAAGGTTTGTGTGCTCTTCTTCTCTTAAACAAATACAAAAGAAATCAATAAAATATTCAGGTCTGTGAAGCAGTATTTGTCTCTGGCAATTCCTTGAAGCGCAGCAGCAGGTTTCACCTTCGTTAGTTCCTCAATGGAAGCTTTTCAACTCTGTGTAAGGCAAAAAGAAGAGAGTTGTTTCTTTGAAACAGAAATTCTGCTGCAAGGTCAAGATGAGATTGTTACTGCTTTAATAAACACCTCAAATTGTCTCTGATTAATTCTAAATAAATCTGGTGTGTGATAAGTGATTTCAAGCAAGTGCTGTTGACACATTGAGCTGACTGAGATTAAGGGGAGAAAGCGATGAGCAATGGGGTGAGATTAGAAACTCTTTGTCACGTCGACCAGGACCCTGGAGTGGAAGGATGACACAATCGTTTGTCATGTACCATAGTGAGAGGAATGAACAAGGGTTTGTAAGAAGGTGGTTTGGAGAGGGAGATACTTGGAGTGTAGCTGAGCTGCTCAGTGGGCAAAGTCTGTACAAGCCATCAGAAAGCAATACAGTGGGGCAGTATGAAGTTTATTTGTGCTTGTGGGAAGGGAAAAGCGTGGCGAAGCAGTGGAAAACAGTGGTATAAGTGCGATAGGGTATCTGTAATTGCATGGTAGGAAGGGTCAATCAGCTTCAGGTATGGGGTGGGTTTGTGGGGTGCCGTAACGCAAGCACTCCTTAGTTCTGTACTAGGAGCAAAGTGTTTCTCAGCCAAACAAATGTTTTGACTCCAGGGAGAGTCATGGGAATATAATGCAAATAGTGATCATATCCAGGAGAAGTTCAATGATCTGACTTTCTTGCCTGATCTATGGTAACAAGGTTTGCAACAAGATCAACCATGCAATGCACCGTGAGAAACAACAGATCCCTCCAATACCCCTGATTGATGTCAAGGACCATGGTGGGGGTACAGACTCTCTCCGTCATGCAATGTTAAGTCAAGCCCTCAGTACAGTACAGATCTCTCACTGAGTTAAAAAGGTGTAGTTATTACTCAGCAGAATAAATACACTCCAATGGAGACCCACGGATATCCTTTACATTTACTCATCAGTGCCAAAGACGCTATAAGGATGATGGAACTGGGGAGCAGCTATTAACTGTCGTAAAAGAAAAGGAGACAGAGTCAGAGTGGAAATACCCATAAGGCTGATGAAAGGGAGGGAAAGGGGTGCTGTTGCTTAGAATATTTGAAGTAGCCCAAATATATACTGGGAAATGGCTGCAGGGAACGAGTCTTTGCTGCCTCTCTGCTTTCAGCATCCTAGAATTTCTTTCCAACTCAGATAGCAAGGGGGTTTTTTGCATATTCTATCAGACAAGTGAAACAGGGCTTTTATAAAAGTCTATACATTTGTCTTAGTCTAATAAAGTTACATAACCCTGTATCCCCCTCCCCTATTAAAGGAAATTAATTAAAACAGCCTTTTTCTTTTTTAAGGAATGTCTTAATTAGACCTTTGCCTATTAAAAACCACTACAGAAATGCAAATCATCCCCATTAACAGGTGAGAGATGTTTACTAATGACCCCACACTGGGTCTTCTATGAAAAATTCTTATGGAAATATATTGCTTTCCATAAAAGCAATGACTTGTTCAAAAGAAGGAGATGATATTGTGTGCAGGCATGGAGGGGAGCCTGCCTGAAGTTGCTGGGACTGGTACATTTGCAAATGGGCTCTTCAGGGCAACATAAATAAATACAGCAGAACTTGGAAGAAAATAAAATAGAGTGAATCATAAATCAAAGCAATGTAGTGGAGCTGCAGAGGACACTGCAAATAGATAGGGTAACAGAAGGAAATATTGGCTCAGACATAAATAGCTCTTAATAAATCATCAGGCAAAGGGAGCAGGGCAGCAGCATCCTAAGTGAAGATAATGACAGCTGGAAACGTCTTGCTGGTGCTTGTGCATTCACTGCATACGTAGTCTGTAGATCCAGGAATACGCTGGGAAGATCTCAAAGCCCTTCTGCATTCAACAGGGACATCACTGGCCTGAGGGGGAATCAGGATCCAGCAGAAACTGAAGTCTACCTCTGGGGTGACTGCTGGTGACTTGGTCTTGAGAAGAGACTTCAGGCTTTTTCCCATCCTCTGCGTCAACTCCCTGGGAGATTAGGCTCCAGCTATTGTTTTTAGGGCTCTGTTTCTCAAATCAGGGCCTCTTATTTGCTGTGCAGCGTTTTGTGGGCCACAAGTTTTCACACCAGCTCAGTAGCTATCAGAGGTAATCTGAATACAGATGTTAAACCCTAAAGCCACTAGCCACTTTTGTGTTTCCTTGGTTCTGCCTAAGGTGGTATGTCTGCCTGATGCAGCCACAGATCAGACTCATTGCAGCCATCACATCAGTGCCGCTAGCTAAAACATGTTTCTCCTTTTTGAGGATGCTTCAGCTTACACAGAGAATTCACACCAAAGGAGTAAGTGGGAAACTCTGGCTAATCTGCCATTAGGAATCGCTGTCCTATGTTTAGAAGAAAATCAATCTAAGCCCTAAGGAGAAAGTCTCAAAGAGGCCATTAATCAGGTAGCTTTTACACTAAGATAGCAACCCAATTTTGTCACCATGTGTGTCCCCAGAGCTAAGAAACAGTCTGTAAAGACATAGGCTGTATTATCTTGGTGGAAGTTAAGAGAAGGAGATCATATACAGACTAAGAAAGTTGGGGCTGTTCAGCCTGGAGAAGAGGAGCTGCATGGAGACCTCAGAGCAGCTTCCAGTGTCTGAAGGGGCTACAAGGATACTGGAGAGGGACTCTTCATCAGGGACTGGAGTGATAGGACAAGAGGTGATGGGTTCAAACTGAAACAGAGGAAGTTCAGGTTGGATCTAAGGAAGAAGTTCTTTACTGTGAGGGTGCTGAGGCTCTGGCACAGGGTGCCCAGAGAAGTGGTGAATGCTCCATCCTTGGCAGTGTTCAAGGCCAGGCTGGACAGAGCCTTAGGCAATATGTTCCAGTGTGAGACATCCCTGTCCACAGCAGGGTGTTGGAACTGGATGATCTTAAGATCTTTTCCAACCCAAACCATTCTATATGTCTATGTACCTAGGCTTGGACTGCGCTGATTGCTAACCTCAAAGAGACTGGGAAAAACAGAGGCTATCAGATCTCTATTCCAGTTTCCTTAGGGCAATCCAATCATAAAATATCCAAGGTAGGAAACAGGAGTGAGAGAAAAACATGACAACTGGAACAAGACTTAAAATCTGCATTGTGGCTCTTTCTTACCGGGAGTTGTGGGTGGGTTTATTTCCTGGACGAGGCGGGTGGTTGCAGTAGTTGAGTATGCTAGATCCTCTGCTCCAAAAGTCAATGAGGTGTTGGTGTTGCTATTGTGAAGATAAAGCACATATAAGATGGAAGGAAGAGAGGAAAAGGAGCTGCATGTCATTTTGCAGTCTGCTTATTAGGAGAAAGGGAAATAAAGATTGAAACTCCTATGCTCCAAATTTTATCTGCCTTTGATAGAGCTGTCAGCTTTAACATAGCTTTTTTGTTCACCAAAGATGATAAGGTAGGCCATGAATTTTAATAAAACAAACAACAACACAAGGACTGATTGGATTGCTTTGGTGTTTCATTTTGTCCACTAACCTTGAGGAAAACAGAATCGGGATTAATATGTCAATGCATTTTCAAAGTGGATGGAGTGACATTGTAATAGAAAGCAATGCAAAAGTTACTGCTGATGAATAGCTCCAATTGTTCAGCTGGTTAGCCTATTTAGAACAACATTAGCCTGTGAACAGGCTACTTGCTACCATGGTCACTGTGTTTTGTGACCTCGAATAGCAAATGTACGTTTATATGTCTATAAGCCATTCATCACCCAGAGCAAATCCCACTGTTTAACTTGAGAATACCAAAGTTCCCAAAGAGGAGAGTAAATAAAGCAGACAAGGTAAGAAGTGATTGCATCTGACAGTGTTAAAAAGGGTATTAGGTCACTGCTGGATCTTGCTTTCGAGAGGTACTTATAGGCTAATTGGCACTAGTTAGCATTGATAGCAGTCCCTTGGCACTTGCAGACTCCAAACTGGAGCAGCTGGAGGAAAGTCAGTGCCTTTTTCTGAAGACACTCCTGAATATTCAACTCAAAGTTTTACAGTGAGCATAAGGATGTATGTGAATGGGGTACTGCAGTCACTGGGACAGTGAAACATCCACAGCAATGTGCTCTGCCAGTGTCAAAACCTAAGAAAGACCTGCTGGCCACCATGGGGAAGATCATATGGTAGCCATCCATGCAGACAGAAGGGATTTTCCCACTCTAGACCCTTCCAGTGCCCTGGCAGCATAGGGAACTGGTCACATCCATGGCCTCCAACATGTATGTTATGGTGGACTTTAATAACAGCACATCTTTGAAGTTAGAAGTTATTGTGGTTTGAGGTACAAGACCAATCCACCACATAATTGCTTGCCTGGCCTTTGAAGGCGTCCTTTTTGCCTGTGAACAAAGATTATGGCTGATGGTAAGGGTAGTAGGTCAACTCCTGGTTGTTTTATGTTGTCTGATTTCTGGATC
Source organism: Psittacus erithacus (assembly GCA_009867235.2). Classification (NCBI taxonomy): domain Eukaryota; kingdom Metazoa; phylum Chordata; class Aves; order Psittaciformes; family Psittacidae; genus Psittacus; species Psittacus erithacus. Next base: position 6,940 of record WYDI02003828.1, read on the forward strand.
AGCTCAACTGTGAGGGAGCCAGTGGGAAGTCGATGCCCTGGGAGGACACATGAACTATGTGTACAAACCATACCAGAACCTCATGCCTTGTAACTCCTCCACTTACAGCAATAACCAGTTATCACATCTTTACAAGAGTGTCCACGGTTTTGATTTATACAACCCAAATGATAATACGTCTCATTTCTTTGGTATCAGTTGTTCAGCAGTGATGGATTGCTCCTACTTAAAGAAAACACATATTCTGAAGTGTGAGCATTTCATTAGCATTCTTCTACCTTAAATTCTCTTTGGCAGCACTTGACCCTTCTTGTCCTCAACCTCTTCTTGAAGCCGTAGTGCTCTGTGAAATAACTGCTGTGCTCCACCTCAGGTGTACTCACAAAGAGTATCACAATATAAAGTCTGAATAAGCCTGGTAGAGTGGAGGAATTTTATATACCAAGATAATTCTCATCATTATCATAACAGGAATCAGCATTAGCAAAAAGATGTCAAAATGTTACGATGAAAACAGAAGATCACTGCCAAGAGGGGAGAGATGGTGCACCCCAGAACCGTGTTTGTTAGGTAATAGCAGCTGAGGGATGTGACAGGCTTATGGCAGGCGTGTAGGAGATTCCAGCACAGCTGGAGGTTGGGCAGGCTCTATGCCAGCTTGTGGCACTAAGCCACTGAGCAAACGCCTCCTGAGCAAAGTGCCATTGCTGGGGTGCTGTAATGAGAATGTGGTCCTGGTGCAAGCTGAGCAGATGTCCAAGCAGCACAGATGAACTTGGCTTTTAAAGACCATGACAAGGGTTGATTGTCCTGCTCATTCTCTTTCAGTTAATGGTCAGGATTGCTTTGCAACTAGGAAGAATTTCTTCTTCTCAGATGAGTAGTTTAATTGCAGAATAGGGCGAGGCTGAAGAAAGCATTGTCACAAGACTGAGATAGGAGTTCAGAGATCAGAATAGGCTGGAAATCAGGCTCTTCTGAACCAACAAAAATAGGTCTGGGGAAGATTTCTGCACTTGACTTATCCCTATGCATTGGATAGGGCTGGTAAAAGGAAGAAACAGGTAAATGACCCAGGTTTGTCCAGGCTGGGCAGTCTTGGGCGACATGGTTTAGTGTGAGGTGTCCCTGCCCATGGCAGGGGGTTGGAATTAAATGGAATTAAATTAAGTGGTCCTTTCCAACCCTACTTATTCTATGATTCTAAGACAAGATTTGGCAATAGTGTAGTCATTAAAGTTCAACATTTGATATAAATGGCTCAGCCTGAAGGCTATGCACAGCTTGTGGGAAGAGGGTGATGATGGGAGCTAATAAACAGTGCTATAGCAAGCACATGTAGGCACCTTCCAGGTGAACCCTGAACCCTTAACTCACTTGAACCTAGTTTACAGATACACAGCAGGACAGGAGACAAGATGACATCTGTTGTTGTCTCCTCTTCTTTTCTTTTCTTTCAGATTAGAAACTAAGTCAAGGTGGTATGGAAGCGGCTCCAGTGCCTCACATTAAGTAAAACCATGGCAAGGCTCAGAGTACAAATTTCCTGCCTTCTCATGCAACTTATATCATCATTAAAACCAGCATCTCTCAGCCTGGGGGGGTTGTGTGAACAGTGAGTGTACAGTGTCTCTCACAGAGTTGTTTTCCCCCTGCTAAAACTAGCAGCAAGACATTGATTTGTGTTCCCTTGTGGGAGTCTTTTGTGCACTGAAGGCAGCAGCTAAATAGCTCATAGTACCAAGACCCCTTCAAGCATCTATGCCAGGTTTTGCCCCAAGGAACTACTGTGGACATCTACGTAAAAAGCTGGGTCCCATTTCAGGCCACCTAAGCCCTTGTATGGGAAATGTGTGCCAGCCCTAGTTTTAGCTTGCTTGCTAGGACAAGTAGGACTGCTTGCTGCTTATTCCCCCACCTACTGTAGAAAGCCAGGAGACGGAGTTGTGCTACGCTTGCTGATTTTAATAGGAAAGAAGGAATATGAATACTGAATGTTTCATATCTGCAAATTTGCTTTTTCCTCCCACTACCTTTTCAACACTGTTGACAGCTGACTCCCATCACCTACCATTAGAAACCATGGAAAAAGGAAAAATGAACATTTTCTTGTCAGGAAGGGGTAACGGGAAAAGGAATCCCTTCAGTGCATCCCATGGTGTAGGGGTCTTCAGCTCAGGACTTTTCAGCCCAGAAAAGGGACAATGGTATGAAAGAAGTCTATAATACTGTTTAGTGGCCTAAACAGATAGGGAAGAATTGCTCACAGAGTCTCCAGGTTCAAAAACTGAGGGCTTGAGGGTGGCAAATTCAGAACAATGAAAAGAAGATTGGTTCCTTATCCTATCAAGCTGTGGAGCTCTTTGCTACAGAGGCCTGTAGATGACACAGATTTAGAGGAGTTCACAAAGCAATGGATCAAACCATGGAAGAAAAGCAATTTAAAGTTCAAATACAAGATGTCTGATTCAGGATCTTCTCACACAGATATTGTCAGAAGCTGAGATAACATCCTAACAAGCAGACATGGGGTTGCATGAACCTGTGGGCCAATGTGGTGTGGCCACTCTCAAGCTTCCATGTCCCATCACTGAATGAAGGACATGATTTTGGTGTACCTGGCACCAGATGCTCAGGTGATAACAGCAGGTCCAAAGGAACATTCTGTTTCTAGACATCTCTACAAATACTGATACTTTCCAGGCCCGTACCTGAAAGCAGAGTCTAGTTTGTTTTGCTCTCAGTTGTAGGTTTTAATTGAGTATTAGTTTCACTTTAGATGTCTCATTAGCAGGATGACATTCTCATATTAGACGAAAATGCTCCACGCACAGATTCCCTTGTCTCCATGTTGCTGTCATCATGTCTTTTATCATCCAGGTTGAGGGATCAGTGTGTTCTGATCTATTAACATTTTATGCAATGCCATTATTATTGTTTTCTCTCTCTATTCCCCTTTCTTTAGGAAGTGATAAAAAAAAGTAAATAAAAGAAATATGCAAAGTATAAACTGCCTTTATGACTGAGTGATTTCCTTGCCGCATTAAGCAATTGCTTTTGTGCCAGCACCTCTCATGAATGCTCAGGATGTTCTTCTGATGTATTCATGAGAGCCGCTTTGCCTCGACCATTGCATGCATGGGTGCCTCTTCTGAAACAAGCTCATGATTATTGATATCCAGGATTCTTCTTTTCAGCTTAGTAGCCAGGAGGGGGTGTCCGTGCCTTACAAATCAGCTTGCTTTCAAGGCTGATAGTAAAACAACTTCAAGCAGTCACTGCACTGTGAAAAGTCAGTGTGAACTGGGCAGAGAGGAGGGAGTGATGGGAGGAGCAGCACCAGCATGACAACAGAAGAGGGAATTGCTCCAGTGCTGCAGGAATGGAGGCGGTTTTACCTTGCAAGTGGCCTGGGCTGTAGGGAACAGCAGGAAGCAAGAGGAGAAAGGGCAGAGGAAAGGGATTCCCAGGATGTAACAGAACGTGCCAGATAGGTCTTAGTCTTTGTGCTGCCCTTGATCTTCACTTCACATTTGGCCCAAAGATCATAGAACCATAGAATGGTTTGGAAGGGACCTTTAAAGGACCCTTTAACATCCCTGGCATGAGCAGGTTCATCTTCAGTTAGATCAGATTGCTCAGAGCTCTGTCCAGCCTGACCTTGAATGTTTCCAGGGATGGGGCATCTGCCACGTCTCTGGGCTGTTCAGCTGGGATGCCTCACTTCAGTTTGCACTCATGTGAGGTTTTGGGGTGTTTCTCATTGAACTTTGCACTGTATTCAGCTGCTTTTAGAAGAAGAGTCAAGAAAATGCCTATGAACTGAGTTACAAGCACAGATGAGCCCTCCCAAACTTTGTGCCTACAGTGTCAGTGTCTCTATCTGACCTGGACACCCAGGATCCAACTGTAATCAATGGTGATCCAGTCAAGAGAGACCATGGAGCTCAAGGTGTGACTTGTCTGACCAGTGTAAGCATCTCTGTTACATGATACAAGCTGCTTACTAAAACCCCTTGACTCGAATGGCAATGAAGATGACTCCTGTGAGTGCTTCCTCCTTCCTTTGAAGTTTCCCATCTCAAGATGAAAGTCTCAAAGCTGTTTAACCTTGCCATGTAAACTGCAGGCATTTCTCTTGAACAGTTTGTCCTATGGACATCGGAATCCTAGTGCAGGCATTGTCTTTGAGGAAAGCAGAGTCAGTTGGTTCACCCACAGTTCCTGGATTATAAAACCAGAACTTTTCAGAAACGTGTCATGTAGATCCTTGCATCTCCTGGATATGACTAAAGTCTGCAAAAGATATTCAGGAGATAGAATAATGTGCTCTAGTTTTCAAAATGGAATATCCACTTCCTCATACATCTGTGTAGTGTGACTTCTGTCCTGGAAAAATCGGCTTGGAGTGAGTAGGGCATGAGAAAATAGCAGCAAGAGGAGAAGCAATGGTGATGGCAGGGGGTAAGTTTTGGGTAAGCTTATTTCGCGGATGTTATGAAGCTGTTGGAAGCCAGTAACTCTAGGTGTGATGAGGAATGAAACTGAGAAACATTGAGAACTTGTTTCTCACACCAACTTTAAGACCATTAGGACCCATTTTTTATGACTTACAGAGACAACTTCATCCTTGGAAAGGGGATAATAAACAGTCACTGAGCTACAGCAACACATGACACAGTAACTGGAGAAGTCCCATATAGATTTGGAGGTCATAGTCGTATACAGTGAGGGAAAGGTTAAGATTATGGGAACAGCAAAAGCTGAAGCCAAAGAGTAAAGGACAACAATAGTATTGTGAAAAAAATCAGCTCATGTCCTTTGATCCACTGGAGACTCAATGCCCTCAGGTCATTCATCACCTCTGGTGAGTAATCCTCTTTTCTCCAAGGCTGTGGTCTAAAATGGCTGTAACTAACCAAGCTTCTGGCGGTTTAGTGGCCTTTACTTAAGAGTCATCTAGGGACAAATGCACAGGAGCTGGGTAATGTAATTATTATTAGAGAGATTTTTATTCAGGAGACTCTGCAGTGTTAAAAGTGCCTTGCTGAGGAAAAGGGAAAGAAAGAACTTAAAGGTCATTTAACAACCTGTCTGGTAACAGTGAAATGTTCTCTCTTTACAGAGTGTGTGGCCGGACAGAATTTCCTGATGATATTTTTAACGTCACCGGCTCTGAGAATCTATAATTTCCCATACTTAGATGGAAATTATTTAACTTTTCTTGCAAGTAATCACACTGAAGCAGTATTTTCACATTAAAAAATGCAACAGATGATATTATGCAATGTGAAGGCAACTGTTCGCATAATGAATCTGTAGCAGTTGATCTGTAGAGTAATTCATGTAGTCAAAACCACTCTGAAAAGATTATTATGACAAAAGGATATAGGTGTCAAAATTAAGGGAGGAACAAGGCCAGGATAAGTAGGATTCGGTTCACCTAGTTTTAGCTGTCTAAAGAGGTATGGGCTTTATGCAGTTGCCCACATGTAGCCAGTTTTGGAGATACTCTAAGAATCCCACACTGCTTCCAGTTGTGGGTAAAGAAGGGCAGAGGCTCCTGTGAGTCCTGTGTCTTGCCAGTCAGTCCCATGTGTATACCCTTAAACATCACATTATGCCTAAGTGTAAGAAAAAGAGTCGAGACCTAAATTCACACCACAGAGATGTGTCCATCTCTCCAACTCTGCTGGGTATCTTTCTATAGGAAATGGAGCTATGACCCACTGTGAGAGAGGGATGGTGTTGTTCAAAGCATCAGTCAACCTACAGTAGATGCATGCATTTGGTTGGATGGAGCTTTAAATTGCCATCTCCATGATCCCTCATTCTGTTCATTATCTCCCTTTCTACTTACATCCAAGACATCAGTGCATCCTTTCAGATGCCCTGGTATTTCCAAACTGGCCTCTCGCTGCTGCTCTGGAAGGGTGTGAGTAACTCCTAGTTACCACCCTTAATACACTAGAACATCCCAAATGGCATGAAATACCCTGTATGAACAACCGAGTTGAGCTCTCAGTGTATATTCCTTGTCCATAAAACATGTAAAATGTACGCAACATGTCATGGAATGTAACTGTAGAGTTTGGAATTCCCCTCTGCGCTTACAAAGGTGTGTTATTGGAAAAGTATTACTGGTGAAGAAGTGGCCTTGAATGCAATCTATGTATATATTTGAAAAGCAATGCCTATTTTCATAGATTTTTCGGGTGTTTTCTCATACTACTTATAATTCATTCATCAAAAAAAAATCCCTAATGCAACCTTGTCTCTTTTTTTAACAGAAACTCCAGAAATGTGAAAACTGAATCTGTTTTTTCAATCCATGGCATACATGGAAAATAAAACTCATTTTCTGCGTAAGTTCAAGATTGGTTTGTTTGCTTGTTTGCTTTCTCTTTCTCCAGCTTTATGCAACCTAATTTATCACCATAGGGTCACATGAATGTCATCTTCTTTTTCTCTTTTCCCCTTTCAAACAAGTGATGGAAAGGCAGCATATAAGGTACTGTGAATAAGGCACTCACTAATAGCATTAGCATGCGAAAAGAACTTGTCAACTAGTGAGCAATGCCAGCTCTGCCCCCATGACTGCAAATGATTTCCTCACTGTACATCTTGTTTCTCAAGTATTCCTCAGCTGAGCTGCTCTCAGGGCTATGCTGAAACTTGGCATTTCAGACAAACTAGATGATTTATAACTTTTATATATGTATTGATTTGAATGTCAAACTGGACAAAGATGAATCTGAAAAACTAAGGCTAAAGAGCAAGGAAAGTTGATGTACAAAAAACCTCTACTGCTATAGAATATGAAAGTGTTTATAGAAGTGTGGATAAACAGCTCACCAGACACAACAGGGAGCAAAGATCTCTTCCACTCGGGTGAGCTGGGATCTGATGATCATCTCCGATAAGAAGAGAGAGGTTTATAGAACTTTAATAGTTAGAACTTACACCATAGAATCACAGAATAGTTTGGGTTGGAAGTGATCTTAAAGATCACCTAGTTCCATACTCTTGCCATGGACAGGGACACCTTCCACTAGAGCAGGTTGCCCCGTCCAGCCTGGCCTTGAACACTGCCAGGGATGGGGCAGCCATTCTCACCATAATGGTCCGAAGTCACTGTCTTGTCCATCCCAAATGCAAAGGTCGTGTGCAGAGGTGAGGATGGAACAGCTCATCTCAGATCCAGCAATCCTTGAGCTGTCTGCAGACTCACATCATGAATTCATGCTTTCTAATTGCCTTTTGTGCCCAAGTAGGAGGGGTTAACATGACATTACCACTTAGAATCATAGAATGGTTTGGGTTGGAAAGTACCATAAGATCTTCCAGTTCCAACCCTTCTGCCACGATTTCCCACAAAAGCTGGGAGTCAGCATTCAGACCTGTTCTCACTGGTGTATGCTAGCATTGTCCATTCTTCAGTGGTGACTGCACCACACAGAGAAAGTATTTCTTAGAGGACACTATGGAAAGATCACAACGGCATTTTATCATGGTGCACTTCCAGGAGGCTGAGCATTTACTTGGAATCTCAGATAGTTAAATCCTATGAAGTATAATCCTGCAATAGTGACTAAACGAGCCAGGAAATACAACCAGACACTCTTAACACTGTGTTTTCCTTTCCCTTGCTTTCCAGCTAGAGAGATCTTGATGCCCTGACACAATCCCTCCTTGACCTCCTTCCTTGAAATCCGTAAGGGGTTTATGAAGAATAGGTGATTTCTCTGCAGGAACTCAGAGCTCTTTAATCCCTCCATGAACATAATTCAATCTTTAATTTTTCATCAATGGTGGCTGATCGCTTTGAGAATTCCATTTTCTCCTTTTTGTTAAACGAGGCAGAATAGCTGAAATTCATGCTATTTCTCACTTTGAGATGCAGAGTGGAGGAGGTGGTTCTCAGATAAAGCACAAAGGGCATCTTTGAGGTCTTATTCCTATTCCACAGTCCTGCCAAGCCACAGCAGTAAGTCTCTATTTCTCAATGCCCCAGCTTCCTTCCTTGTGATCATTGCAAAGGTGTATAGTGAGCCTCAACTCATTAACAGCCTCTTGAGACTCTGGATATTATCAGTTGGCATAACACAATCTGTCTGGGAAAATAAGAAAGCAAAATCATTCTCAAGCTATTGATCTGTCTTTTCCATGTGCCGTATTATGTGTCACTGTAAAACCCAGGCACCTCTCAAGATGCTCAACTCAAGGGTATCTTTCTGTTCTTCTCTTCCAGGCATTCATTTCTTTGTTCCTTTACTCTCCTTTGTAATCTATATTCTAATGTAATCTAATGTTCCAGCTCCAAGAGTCTCGTCCAGCAAGAGACATATGAAATTCTTTGCACATGTGACCAAATCAACACAGCCTGTACATGCCTCAACCCCTCAGAAACACAACTTTTACCTGACCCTGACAGTGATTGCAATGGGAAATCAGAGGGTATGCACTGGGGTGAGGAGGAAGGACAGGTCGTGTATGAGCTGTACTATACAAGATCAATATAACATTGCCCCAACTGAATTGCATCTCAACTCTCTTCCGAGACATGCTCATGTGAGGAATAATGGATATAAGAATATGTACTGAGACAATATTCTGTGTCTGATGAGAATGTGAGTAGTGATGTACACGGCCCACAGGATGGGGATTTCCACCAAGCCCTATCCAAAAATAAGGACATTCGGGAATTTCCCTTCCAGACAGGAAAGCTAGAGAATTCAGTCCCATTCCTCCCTAAGCCTGGAAGTGCCAGAGCTCCAAAGGTGCCTCAGTTCTTGTCTTGAAATCGGGGTTTCATACCTTTGTTAGGGGAACCCACAGATCCCACCCACAAGACAGTATTTTTGTCGCCCTGAGACAATGGTATAGAGGGGCTGGGAATCCTCCGGACATTCATTTTGCTGGCCAGTGACTGCAATGTACAAAATCACTTGGATTTGGTAATTTTAGAGAGATGGAGATTCGTTTCAGGAGTTGACAGCAGACTTTGCAAAGCTCGAGCATGGGGTCATAGGTGTGAAGCTATTTCTGTATCCTTTTCTATTTCTGCTTAACATAAGAGACATCAAGAAACTTGTCAAGACCAGAGTTCAGGGTATCCTTTTTATGGCAGTTTTGCTAATGATACAGACTTAATAGAACCGTTACATCTGATCGCTGTTAGACAAATGAGGCGTGTACAGACAAATGGATTCAACAAAGTCCTATCTCCCCAGCATCTGCACAGTGACTCTTGTATCCATTCTATCAGGAAACAGAATCAAGGGCCAATAAGCTAGGAGGCTGGACAAGTAGGGGTCTTGGAACTAGATGGTGTTTAAGGTCCCTTCCAAACCCAAGCATGCTATGATTGTATGCATTGAATCAACAAAGTTTTCAGTGTCATTGTCGGTATGTAGTTTTTGCACCTCCATAAGAGATTTTACTGCCATAAAAAGTACAGTTTATTCCCCAAATAACTCCCAGGTTATGTATATGTTGAGCACACCCTGAAAAAGTGACAGCTCTGTAGACATCGTCTACATCTTTGGGTGCCCTGACACAGAATCAACTCCAACCACCTCCAGCTGGCAACATTCACTTCTTGCCTGCAGGAAAGCATCTCAGACCAGCCTTTGGAAACTCTCTGAGCTGCTGTGTGGAAGGCGATTGCCTCCTGCCACCGACTATCAAAGGCAAACTGCATTTAGCACGGAAGCCTGAGCTGCAAACACAGTGTGACCCCTTTTCTCCAGCCTCTGCAGCGTGGTGGCAATTTCACCTTATTATGGGAATCCATGGAAGTGTACAAGAGTAGGTTGGATGGAGCATGGAGTAACCTGTTCTAGTGGAAGGTGTCCCTGCCCATGGCAGGCAGCTGGAACTGGAAAAGCTTTAAGGTTCTTCCAACCCAAATCATTCTATGACTCTAAAAGAAGGAAGTGGATATGTCACTGCCCTCAGGGTCTTCTTCTCTGCTTTTGATTTCTTTTTCTTTTTCTTTTTCTTTTTCTTTTTCTTTTTCTTTTTCTTTTTCTTTTTCTTTTTCTTTTTCTTTTCCT
>WYDI02003829.1:0-22139 GCA_009867235.2 Psittacus erithacus
CAAGGGGTGATGGGTTCAAACTGAAACAGGAGAAGTTCAGGTTGGAGATAAGGAAGAAGTTCTTTACTGTGAGGGTGGCAAGGCGCAGGCACAGGGTGCCCAGGAAAGTGGTGAATGTTCCATCCTTGGCAGTGTTCAAGGCCAGGTTGGACAGAGCCTTGAGTGACATGGTCTAGTATGAGGCATCCTTGCCCAAGGCAGGGGGATTGGAATTCCAAACCATTCCATGACTCCAAATGATGTGCCAAGAAAGATCCTTGGGAACTCCCAGGCTCTCTACTCCTTGAAAATTGATTCTGCAACTGAGATTTCAAAATTAACCCATGAACAACTTTTATTTGCACACCAATATTCTGCTGGACTGTGCGAATTAGAAGTTTATGCGTGTGTGGAGTTATCTCAGTTGGAATTATACTTCAACAATCTCATTTGCATAAGTCAGAGATTGTAATGACTTACTCAACTGAGCATACCCATGTAGTTAATTACTTTTTTCCAAATGAAATGCCAAAATTATTTCCCAGCAGAGAAAGGCAATTGCTCACCCAAAGCAGCACAGGATGCTGTTGGGTTTAAAACAATTATTATGGAATTAATTTTAACAGACCACTGAGCCATATTTAGTAAGCAATGTGAAGCTTAACGTGACCGTACAGCAGCAGCTCAGTTGGCAAGTCCAATTCTCTGCCATCGCTCACCAGGAAATGAGGAAACACATGAAGCAGCTTAGTCTTTAGAAGAGAGCAGTCCTGGTTGTAGGGGAAAGCAGAGCCCCTGAGGGAGTAGAAGTTATCTTTGGAAGCACATGTTAATACAAAGTCAGAAATTAGCAGGCAAAGGCAGGTTCCTCATGTTCCTACCTTATATTCCCACCACACAAAAGGGAATGGGAATCTTTCCAGTGCTTGGAGAAGATGGAGAAAATACTGTGTCCTGGTTGAACAGCCAAGATCAAATAACGTCACAGACAAAAGGGATGACATGTTGGAACTAGGTGATCTTCAGGTCCTTTCCAACCTTAACTATTTTCTGATTCTATGTCACTGCCAGTCTGGGACTGTGCTGGTAAATCTGGGGCATGTGGCCACTCTTATTTACTAACTTAGATTTAGCTGAGGTTTGTCCTCAATTGGGTTGGTCCAGAATATCATGCTGTCTCTCCTAGTGGGAATGGGGGGGAAGATGTCCATGTCTTTTGTCTGAGCAAAGTACCCAGTAAGATAGAGCAGATTATAGTAATCCATTAGCATAGCCACTCACTGCCCTTATATCCATACTGTGTGCCAGCCCTTCCAAGTCTTCTGGCTTTTGGAAAGTCTTCTCCAGGAATTACACAATATGTAGCTATTTCCAGGTTTTTCCAGTCCAGAGCTCGTGGGCAGCTTGAAAGGGTCTCTATAACTTCTGGCACAGTTGCACCAACATTAGGGTCTTTTCTGTTTCAGTCTGAACTCAAATGAATTTTAAACCTGCCAAATCCACTTTGAACAGATTGATCTTTCTTTGCCCTACACAACACTCAAGTAATATCATTTGGAACTATTACAGAGCCCATATCACCCCCACAGCTTATTGAAACCTGTCATTGCCTCAACTAGAACATATTTAAACTGAAGAAAATATTAGCTGGTGCCTTGCAGGCACTCTTGTGAGAGGGGTTTTATACCACAAGGCAAGTTTTCTACAGAGAATCCAATTCCAGCAGCCTTAATAGAAAAACCTTTAGACTGGAGGGGATGCACAGAGCACAGCAATCCACATAAAGGCATTGCCACAGCCACAGCAAACTCAAGCCAAGCTGCAAACCTTGTGACAAAAGGTAGTGAGTCTCTTCTGGTCTCTATTTTCCTGCACATCTCTGCGTGGACAAGTTAGGGGTGAAGGTGCTATTACAGACAGGGAGTCAGAGAACAGAGAATTGCTCCATGACGTGAAGGTCTTGCAGCTCCACTGCACCCATGTGTCAATAACTCACAGATTAGAGATGTGCGGATGCGACTTCCTCCTTAGAAAGCGCTTCCCAAGTAACCTGATTTACTTTGTTCTTAACGCATGGATTATCACTTTCATTTCCATGAGGTTTTTTAATCTTGAATTTAATTTAGGAGATTCTGTCAAGTGATTGTTGAAATTCGTTCTGCTGGGTGCACTCAGAGGAACTGCTGCCTTCCAAAAATACATCTCTTGGCTCTTATTGCAAAACTCAGAAAGATTCCTGTTACAACAGTCCATACACTTCAGACTCCTAAAAGCCACAAAGGGCCTTTTCTGCTTTCCTCTGTGTGGCATGAATCCAGCAGAACTGCAATGGGCTTTGTCCACCAAGTCTGCAGGAATGGCATTCAGGCCAAGGTACATGGCTGTAAAGCATGGGAACAGCTATGAAAATCATTCTGACTCAGTGCAAAATGCACAGTGGAGAGTGGGATGGAGAGATTGGACAAATCCAAGGCTCTGCATCCCATCCCTGACAGTGGATGGTGGGAGATGCTCAAGGACAGATGATAAAGACCAGACATAGTAAGAGGGATCTGAAGAACATAGGGCAATATGGCACAGAGATCCTCAGTTAATTCAGGTGGCTTTTCCAATCCCTTTTCTAAGTTGCAGAAGCAACTTAGCCCCAGTTCTTTGGATGCAAAATCTGACTTTGCTCACACTTTTTGCAAGCATTTAACTACATCTGAGTGATATGAATATAGGTAATTAAAAGTGCCTGGATTGCATCAGCCCAGTGGTGTAACTCTTCTGCAAAGCTAAGAACAGAATTGGTGTCTATGAGAAGAACTGTGCAGGGGGGATATTTTGGTGCATTTAACTTTTCAGGATGTTGTAACATTTTGCTCATATCGGATATCTTGTGTTTTCATTTACTACTTATCTTTTAAAGCAAAAATAAAGGCAATCAAAGGCAAATGTGAGTGATAGCAGGATGTTTCCTTCCACGTTAAATGGAAATTGAAACCTCCTTAGAACAAATAACTGCAGGTGCAAAGCTGCAATTTCTCCCATCCGCTCCTCAAGAAATGCACCTGGAGGCACTTCCATGACTGTGAACCCTGCCTCAAGTCAGCAAAAGTGTCTGGGAACAGTGTGTGCTACCCTTACCTTTCCTGCAGCAAGATTCACCCTTATTAAGTCTCTCTGCACTGGGTATTTGAGGGGCTGGAGGAAATGTGAGCAGCTGGAAGAAGCTGATTCAAATCAGAACATCCTCCAAGGCTGGGATGTAGGAGCTTGCAGTATGGTGTATCTCATCTCAGCTGATTATCCTTCATCTTGAGAGACATATCTCAACCTCAGCCCAGCTGCCTAAGTATAAGCATCACTGTTCACCAATCTGGCTGTGAGCAACACGGATGAAGCAGAAGATGGGGGTACATGAGCTGAAAGATGAGGTCTGGGACATGGAGTTGGTGCTCTTGAGTCCTGAGGACTTGACTTACATTTGCTTTAATGTCCATGCTGATAAAGAGACAAAATCCTCAGCACGTGGCAGTGCCCTACTCTGCAACCAGCTATATAGTTAGCAGTTCTCTGTGGGTCCCTATGGAAAGCACTTGTTTATGATGCCAGAATAGAAACCAGGTGAGAAAGGCTGCTGGGAGGAGAGAGGTTGTAGGCTGAAGGCTGCTTTGGGAAGAGATCTGAATTTGGTGTGATTTTTCCTATTTCCAGGTCAGTAAATGTGGAGCTGCGCTTCTGCTCAGAATGGTTTAAGAAAGGAACCTGGTGACTGCTCCTTAGATCTCAAAACAGAAGTGCCAAATATGATCAGGCCTTCTCGCTTTCCTGATTCTGTGATACACCAATGAAGGGTTTCCTACTTAGGGAGGTGATGGATTTGGGATCCTATTCCCACATCTCTTAGTGCCTTTAATCCTAACCTTCCCAGGTCCTTTCCAACCCAAACTATTCTATGAGTCTATGATTCTAAGTACCAGGGTGGGGAAAATCTCTTACACATCTACACTTTCTTACTATAGGAATACCTACCAGAAGGACTGCATGACCTTGAGAGCTACCAGCCTCTCTTAATCTACATGCAGGTTAGGGTTTTTTAAAGTCATTGTTTCTGAAGAGTTATTGCAGTTTTAACTAGATTGGACATGAGTGTTGATAGCATCATGGTCCCTAACACCACCAGAAAAGTAAAAACAGGAGAAAAGCAGCGCTCCATTTTGCAAATGACAAGCTAATTTATTTCCCAAGCTATTACCAAGAAGTCATTAATGTTGCTATATCATAATTAAAGCATATTGTGAATTTCAGGCATGGTTTGTTTAGTTGGGATTTTTCACTTTCTTCCTGTTCTCTGACTATCATGAAAACCCTGGAAGGAAAGAAGGTCTCATATTGGATGACTTTGACTTTTTTGCATAAACATTCATATATGTGAACAGAAAGAAATACACCATTAATACTAACACCAAAACCAAATCTTTTATTTGGAACTCTGTGTGCAGTTCTGGTGTCCTCAACACAAGAAGGACGTGGAGTTGTTGGAGCAAGTTCAGAGGAGGCCATGAGGATGATCAGGAGCTCAAGCACGTCCTGCATGGAGACAGGCTGAGGACATTGGTGCTGTTGAGCCTGGAGAAGAGAAGCTGCATGGAGACCTCAGAGCAGCTTCCAGTGTCTGAAGGGGGCTACAAGGATGCTGGAGAGGGACTCTTCATCAGGGACTGCAGTGATAGGGCAAGGGGTGATGGGTTCAGACTGAAACAGGGGAAGCTCAGGTTGGATATAAGGAAGAAGTTCTTTACTGTGAGGGTGCTGAGGCGCTGGCACAGGGTGCCCAGAGAAGGTGTGGCTGCCCCATCCCTGGCAGTGTTCAAGGTGAGGTTATACAGAGCCTTGGGTGACATGGTCTAATGTGAGTTGTCCCTGGCCATGTCAGTGGTGTTGGAACTGGGTGGTCTTGAGGTTCTTTCTAACCTAAATCATTCTATGACTTTATAATTCTATTGTCTACATTGTCATTGTGTTAAATTCTTCAACAAAGTGCCCTCCCCTTACAAAGGATATCAGTGTTTCTAAGCTAATCCTGTGTACAAATCAAGGGAGTATTTTCCCATTGATTGCTGTGATTAAAATGGTTTATCCCATCCACTTGGAACTAAGTACTTCTAAACCCCAGTCCTGATTCAATGGTCCGTCCTTCATACCAAAGACACCAAGTGGGAATTCTATCTCTATCTTATTGGAGACATCACTACTACTATCACTGTCACTATAGTGGAAATTCTATCTCTGGTCAGCCATGGTATGGTTTCCTGGTGTTCAAAGTTCAGGTGGAGATGAACCAACAGTGGCTGCAATTTACAGAGTCATGGAATCGTAGAATGGTTAAGGTTGGAAAGGACCTTAAGACCTTCTTCTTCCTGCCATGTGGTAGGGACATCTCCCACTAGACCAGGTTGCTCAAGGTCCCATCCAACCTGGCCTTGCACACTGCCCGTGATGGAGCATTCACCAATTCACCAACATCCAGCATTGCTCAGCTTGGCAGGCAGGTTTAGCTGGGATAAGCCCAAGTACAGTAGGTACATCTGTATTCTGCAGAAGTCCTTCCACTTCCACATGCCAAGTTAGTGTTGAAAACACACCATTTGATATTCAGAGGCATCACTCCCAGACCCATCAAAGACAGCTGCCTCTACTCAACACTCAGACAGCCAGGACCACATTTCACCTGCCTCTGCCAACAGGAGAAAACTCCTTGCAAAACTGCTGACTCAAAGGGAATGTCTTTCATCCAGGCACCTTTGTGGCTTGAAACTACTTAGTCTCCAGAGCAAAAAATGATATAAATTCTCTTTTTGGAGTGGAGCTTGTGGCAAGTTGGCAGCCTTAGAAAAATATATATTTAAAGTATAGTATATTTAATATGAATTAGATGATCTTCAGGTCCTTTCCAACCCTAACCATTCTATGAATATACAGGGCAATATACAGAACTTCCAAGAGAGCATGCATGGGTCTCTTCGTTGTGCAGCTGTGTGTTTGCATGCAAACATGTAAATATGCCAATGACTGCTAGGAAACCACTGTCTCCCTGTGAGAAAAAGAAATTTCAGGATTTTCCATTTTAATTACCCTAAAATGGGTCAAAAATGCAAAATAATTAAAATCACCGTGGATCAGGAATCCTCCACAGCTTCAGAAATGGGAGGGATCAAACTGAATTTTCATTTTGAAGCTTGTTTTTCCATCTTTTAATTCTGTGTGGGTTCAAACTGACACAGGGGAAGTTCAGGTTGAATATAAGGAAGAAGTCTTTTCCTGTGAGGGTGCTGAGGCATTGGTACAGATTGCCCAAAGAAGTGGTGAATGCTCCATCGCTGGCAGTGTTCAAGGCCAGGCTGGACAGAGCATTGAGCAACATGGTCTAGTGTGAGGTGTCCCTGCCCATGGCAGGGGGTTGGAACTGGATGATCTTAAGGTCCTTTCCAACCCAAACCATTCTATGATTCACATATAGATTTTTTCTTCTTTTTTCTTCTTCCCTCTCCATTAACAAAATGCTCAGTGATTGCAGCCCTGCGAATGGAGCTTTTCTGTTTTCTCTGGGCACAGCTCCACTGGGTGTTGCAGCATGTAAGAAATAATCTTGCCCAGCATTTTCTGCAATGAAAAACCTGCCTTTTCCCCACCTGCCATTTCACTGCTGACAGCTCATCATGTTTTCCTGTGCAAACAGGTTCTGCCTGGGGATACTCCACCCAACATATACTCAAGCAGATATATTTAACGCAAGGTGGCATGAAAATCGCTTAATTGCGACTTATGTGGATGATAAACTCTACATATTGTGGTAGTTAGAGTTTCACTGGAATGAAGTCGTGCAATAAGCTTTATCTTTATCTAGAAGAGACAGTGAAAGCATTTATCACCTGAGATATGGGTGTTGAGCGAAGTAGAGGTTTTCTTGAGTTTCACGGCAGTGTATCTCTTTATGAGGAGAAATGCTACCCCACACTATGTATACACCCAGTCAGTTAGAGCTGTTATCTATGAAAAGTAACTGCTTTTAAAAATTAATCCATCCAACATTTTAATCTCATGTGTGGATGCAAATTAGACTTTAATTGCTCGACAGCTAAACTGATCGAGATACCCATCAAATCGAATGTACTAGGGAGGTACAAATGATTACACAGTAGAACTGTGCCTCATTTCTGCTAATGGGAGATGAAATATGCATCAGCAAAGTCATTTCTTGCCCATCAGTCCTCTGCAGGGGTCTGACTGAGTCTTGCTAGTTTAGACTCTTCCAGACTTCTTAATACTTGATTCCCAATTCATGAAATCATTTGTGCTGAGTTTCGTAGATGTAGATGATCATCAGATCCCTGACATGCCTATTCTTCTGGGTCATATTACAAGAGACTGCTTTGGCTTTAGCCCAAGTAATATGCCCTATAGAAAATGCCCTGGGAGACCAGGGAGGGATTGGTAAAATGTGTGAGACAACAACACCCTCTGTGCGACGGCCATGATCAGGGATGCTCCTGGAAGCAGATACCCTCCTAAGCCCTTGATCTCTATTGCCAGCTGATGCTCTTTCTAAGAGAGAAATGGTGAGTGGAGCACAGAGGCAATAGGAGGACAGGAGAGAACAGCCAAAACTCAATTACTTGTTTATTATCCCTGAGAGTTGATGAACTTGTTATAATGCTTCCCTTACTCTTTAAAGCTGCTCTTCCAGCTGCCAAGCTATTGAGTGGAGGTGAAGGTGTGTGTGGGGGGGTGAGGCTGAGGCTCAGAGTTAAAAGCCAATGCACTTAACACATGATATAAATCATCAGTGACAGCCTGCCGCCAGGTAGCTCCTTTCATCATAGCTTTCAAAGCAATTAACAAAGCGTGGTAAGTGAACAGCAAAGTCAAAGCCCAGGAGGGGTGAAACGGTTGTGTGGAAGTCACAGCTCAGTTCAAGAGCAGAGGCAGAAGTTGCAACCACCTCTTCTGACTAATATCATTGCAATTTCCCTACCTCCCCATAGTAACCACAGAGCCAAGTTCTACAAAACACCCTAGGGTTAATTCAGGGCAGCAATCATCTCTAAGCATTACTTTGACATACTCTTTCTTACAAGGCGCTATTCCTGTCTTCATGTGCACATAAAACAGAAGCTTCACTGCATGGATGAACTTTCCAGAAGTTTGGATATTGCTGTAACAGGTTGGGAATGGGAATGGTGCTTCCCTTCAGTCTGGAGGAAGGTTTCACCAGTACTTTAGCTAAATTCCTGTTTAATCCCCAGGCAGATGGTAACTGCTTTTCACCAGCACCAAGGGACATAGTGTTTCTAAAGCTGGAAAGGAAAACAGGGAGTTGGCCACAGGAAGGTCATTCGACTTTAAAATCTCCAATGTAGAAAGTTTTGAACCAAAGTAATCCCCAGAGAGAGCAATAAAAATGTAGTTTCCTTAAGTCAGAAGCTGAGAACAGAAAAGGAGCTGAAACCCCTCCAAAGTCCTCTGGTTCATCAGCTCATTTGGAGGATAAAGCTGAACCCCTCTGGGATACCATTTGTTAACAGAAAGTACATGCATGGGTATTACTTTACTTTCTGAAAACCAATGTTTTTATAAACCTTTGTAACTCTGGTGTCTGTTTTGGACCTTTTCTGTGTTCTAACTTTCAGCTAGCTTGGATTTAAAATCAATAAAAAGCCACTGGCACCATCAAAGCACTCTGATGCTGATGATACACTGGCTTTTAAAGTCAGCCTAATGAGACAGTCTGAGTATGATTCAGAGCACAGAGAGACAAAGGAGATGCCCTAGGGATACCTCCTGTCCTCCAGGCACCAAACCAGAAGAGCATGATCCTGTCTTATATCAGCTTAACCTGTGTCTCACATCCTTTTGATTGTCCAAGCTGGGATTCAGCAGCTGAATCCTGCCCCCAGGATTCCAACAAATCACTCTGTATTACTCATAGCATTATGGAGTACATCTGTATTTTATGTACATTACTTTATGCCATTGACAAATATAGAAGGTGGGAATCCACATAAAATAAGAGTTTTCTGGGGTGCAATTTTACCTAGGAAAAACCTCTTGCATGTAGCAGCACTATTTTCTTCTCTCCATATATTTAACCTTTAAACCTTCATCTGGTGGGGAGGAATAGGGTTAGCAAAAGCTTTTTCTACAGCATGCCTACAGAGCTTATATTAGTATTCCTTGCACTCAAAAACTAAGACAAAAGGAAGGCCATGGAAATTACTCTGCTCATGTCTCACACTTTCTTTACCAAATATTAAGCCCTTTCTCTTGCCATCCTAACAGAAAATGGAATTTCCAAAGAATATACTACCCATCACAGTCATCACTGCTTTTCCATAGCATGTTTTAGAGCAGACAGTTGAGCTGGGTGTTAGATTTAGGAATGAATGAATGACTGGGGCCAATGAAGGTCTGATCAGTGGACTGAAAATGAATCATTATTCAAAGCTGTGTTCATCAAGAGTAGTCTTGAGACAACAGTCCTGGCAGGAGTGTGGGTTGAATCTGAACATTGTGAAGGCCCATTTCATGGCCAAAAGGAAGAAAGAATGCCTCTAAATTATTTGGAAATAGAACTTTAGAAATCAAGCAGATGACAGGTTTGTTTTGCGTCTGCGTTTGGACAATGATAACTATGCCAATTTTCAAGGAAGGAAGATGTCACAACCAGGACACGTGGCTAGAAAATGAGTTCTTGTACTGCAACAAATTATTTCAGTACCACAAAAAGAGTTCCCAGAATCAAGTTCCAGCAGCAATGTAGAACATAGAATGGTTTATGTTGGAAAGGACCTCAAAGATCATCTGCTTCCAACCACTGTACCATGGGCCTGGACACCTTCCACTAGAGCAGGTTACATCAAGCCCCGTCCAACCTAGCCTTGAACACTGCCAGGGACAGGGCAGCAACAGCTTCTCTGGGCACCCTGTTCCAATGCCTAACAACCCTTATAGTAAAGAGGTATCAAAGTAGGTTTTAATACACTGAAAACAGTTCCTCCTATGGCAAAACCAGATGTCAGGTAAGTTTAGATAATGAGCTCAGAACAATGTCCTCCCAAAGCTTTTCACAGTGCTCTAACACTCAGTCCTAAACCAGGAAACCAGACGTAAGCAGGATGCCATTAAACTGCATTTACTAGTGCTGGGCTTCTGCTAATCAGCCTGAGAACACCACAAAGTGCATTAGCTTAGAACCTACCCCACGCTAACTCAATGACTTGGTTTTCATGCTGCACTCCTTTGTGTCCAGATCATGGACAAAGCAAGTTCACATGGTCAGTACAGGACCTCAGCTTCCCGAAACTTAGTGCAGACTACCTGCCATTCAGTTCCTCCTGCTCCCTTGATTCTGCACATGAGGGCGGATTGGTATTCTCCCTGTGATGCCATGAGAGGGATGAGGGCAGTAAAAGTAATCCTGTCTCATTTTGCTATGGCCTCTTTGTGTATTTCCTAGAGAGAAATAAAATGCCAATTAAAACATATTTAAAGCCCTATTAAAAGCAACTTATTAGCTTGCTGGGGGATAAAAAACAACGTTGGATATATTTCATGGCCTGTGAGATATACAACACTGTCCGATGGGCACTTGAGCTCTGCTATATTATCTCCTGTTTAGAATGAGTAACCACTTGGTGTTATAGATGATCTTGGTTAATTCCCTACCTTGACATGAAGCAGAGCAGTTTTATGCTGCGGTTTTATGAGTCACAAACTGTGCTGGTAATAATACTAATTTTACCACTAAGCCTTAACTTTATATCTTAATTAGAGAGAACACTGTTTGATAGAGGTATGATGAGATGGATGGGAGAAGAGATACGGGGAAAACTTCCACAAACTCCCTACAGTGCCTGAGGTCCAGGCTGCTTCTGAAAGAAGTGGTGTAATTTAATGTTTAACGTACCATACATGGACTTTGGAAAGTAAAAGAGGACCTGGGCATTCATTTCTCTGTCTCCAAGCATCTAGGTCAGGACTGCTGCCCCTGTAAACTCTCTTCCTGCATAGCTGAGAAAAATGGCTATCCAAAGGGCTACTCAGTCTCCTAAGGTCCAAATCACTCTTTGAAGCTACTTAGCTCCTCTTTACCTATAGGAGTAGCCATATCTCATTTAGAATCATAGAAACAACCAGGTTGGGAAAGACTTTTAAGATTATCAAGTTCAACCATTACCCCAGGCCTGCCAAGGTCATCACTAAACCATATCACCGAGAGCCTCATCTACATGGTTTTTGAACACTTCCAGGGGCAGTATTACACGACATTTATCTGCATTCACGCACATTTAGACAAGTGCATGGAGTTCTGTAGGGTGAAACTTGGACTTGAAATGAGGTGCAGATTTCTCTTCATGTCACTGAGAAAATGCTTTTCCACATCTACCGTTCTTCTGATCTGCCCCATCATGGCACCTTGTTCATTTTATCTTTTTGAGTATCGTTTGATGGTAAGATCTTTGAGTGGGACTGTGGAGATTGAAGACACGGACTGCAGCGGAGTTTCATGCCAAAAACTTCTTTACTGTCAGAGACCCTTTTACTGTTGGTTACATGGTTTATATAGATACACCTGTGTTTAGGCGCACAAACTACTAACAGGGTTGGCTGTACTGGAACATCGCCACCCTCTGACTGGCCACTATGTGTTGCCCTCTGGTTGGCCACTCCCCTCTATATTTGGGCCAAGCCCAGAATGTTTGAGCCCAGAGTGTTCTGGCGGATTCCAGGATGTTCTGGCTGATTTCAGGATGTTGTGGCCTACCCCAAAACTCTTTACACCAACAGGGGACAGGATCCAGCACAAGAAGATCCTGTTCCCTGTTAGGTCTCCAGAAGTTTCTGTCACTAATAGCTGAATCTGTGAAGGTTTCTGTGGACAAGGCTGCAATACAAATGTGTGATAGGAGAAAGGTCCCTCATAGACCAACTGCAGGACGTATAAAGTTTTCTAATCCATGAAGACCAATGCCTATGTGTGAGCTGACATTTAGACTCCAGATAGCTGGAGTGAATCAAGGATAATAGGGTTGAAACCTAGTATAATCCACCTGTCCTTATTCCAACCAGCAGTGTCAGAACACATTTGCTCCATGACTTATGATCAGGGAATGGCAAGAGAGAAAGTGAAGCACTAAGAACGCTTTTATCAGGCCCTCATCACCTTGCATGACTATGCCAACTACAGCCGGTGATCCTTTCATCCTGGATCTATCTCCTCCACCTTTTCTAATTCTCCTCTCTGCTTTCTCAGTAGGCATGGCTTGCCTTGGTATAGCTGGAGCAGTCCTCTTCATTATCCCTCTGACACATCTATTCCTATCTCTGTGTGTGAAGTAGCTGCTAAGCAACTCTATCATCCTGTGATGTAAAGGAAAGAAACCAGAAGCCAATTTTACTTAGTGGGGTCTACAAACTATGGCAAATAATCCATTGAGGTCTCTTCAATGGGGGAAGAAACCACATGGGTGTGAGAAGTGGTCACTGTTGGAATCCCAAGAGCTCTAAGCTGATGTCCCTGGACCTTTGAGATGTCTAGACAAGAATGCTTTGTCAAAAATTTCAGGAAAGGTTTATGAAAGTACAGAAACCAAGGGAAATTGCTGTCTACCGTTCACTGGCTTGTATCCAGCCTGCTGGATTACCTTTTCACTTCTACTCCATAGAATCATAGAATGGTTTGAATTGGAAAGGACCTTAAGATCATTCATTTCCAACTCCTCTGCCATGGGCAGGGTCATCTCACCCTAGACCATGTCACCCAAGGCTCTGTCCAGCCTGGCCTTAAACACTGCCGGGGATGGAGCATTTGAAATTCTCTGGGCAACCCACTCCAGTGCCTCACTACTCTCACATTTCTGATCTGTAGGAAATTCCATTCTTTTTTAGAACGGAAAAATTATTTCAGAGTTGAAAAGTAGAATTTTTCAGAGCTTCTGTCAGAAGGGAGTGCTCCATAAGCTGCCCCAGCCTACTCTTCCCTCATGCATTTTCAAACTCTTCATCAGGAACCACAGTGATAGGACAAGGGGCAATGGGTTTAAACTTAAAAAAGGGAAGTTCAGGTTAATTCAGGAAGAAGTTCTTTGCTGTGAGAGTGGTGAGGTGCTGGAAGAGGTTACCCAGAGAAGTGGTAAATGCTCCATCCCTGGCAGTCTTTAAGGCCAGGTTGGACAAAGCCTCAGGTGACACGGTCTAGTGTGAGGTGTCTCTGCCCATGGCAGGGGGGTTGGAACTGAATGACCTTAAGGTCCTTTCCAATCCAAACCATTCTATGACTCTCTAATAACCAGAGCCTTCACCAGACCCCCAGTCTCTTCATTGGTTCCCAGAACTCTCAGCTCCTCAAGGTACCATGTAAATTCTTCAGAGATTATGGACCAATCTATCCAGCTTCCACCTTTGCTACAGAATTGTCAACCCATTGAAACTCCCCAGCATAACTTCTTGAAAAGGCAAGATTATTCTAAGAAGTGAAAAGGCTTTAGTTTTATATTTATGACATAGGAGTTGTAGTTGGGCTTACTCCAGTCTCAGCTAAGAACTTCCTGCAGACAAGATTTTGTTTGAACACCTCATAAAAATGAATTCACACCAGGATTGTCTGTTAATGTTGTTCAAGCATCTCAAATGCTGGCATTTCCCTTGTGAATGTTCTTGGCAATCTCATCATTCTTTTCACAGACTGTTTTCAAGTGATGAATAGGGAACATTATTTCAGGTTTGTAATGCTCTTTGAGGATGGAAAGTGTTCTTATATGGCCTCAGATAGAAAGAATAGCAAAGTGAGTGAAGTGACTCTGATTTACTTCAGTGTTTTGTCCCAAGCCCTGAATCATAGCAGCTATAATTGGGGATAATCAAAATGGGAATAATAAAATGGGGATAATCTACTGGGCAGGTTATGTAGAAGCTTTAAAAAACCCTGCTTCCAGAAAATAGTAGGTATGCTTCCCTCATTAATACTTTGATTTATTGCCAGGAATGCTGTAGAACAGGCCTCTTCCTTAAGCTAAAGAATTGAAACCTGAGCTCAAGATTTGCAAGATGATTTAACAGCACTAGAACTTGGTGGATCAGATATTCTTGGTGCTGCTTGCTTTGGCCATATTCCCTTATGTACATATGTCTTCATTCAGTAGCGCACTAAGGACTTTAAGTGAGTATTTCATGCATGGCTGACGTATTTTCAGAGGAAGTTGCCAATAAAACTTTCTCCTACATTGTCGTAAAGTACCTTTTTTTTAGTGTGTTACATGGTGCCAGAAAGTTACAGAATTTACTGTCATAGTTTATTAAAAACCCCTCCTGGCATCTAGCCACTGGTAGAAGCAAAATATAAGACAGTAAAGGAGGTGTTGATAGGGATTTGTGGGTGTCCTAGCTGGATTTTGTTGTTGTTGTTGTTTTGTAGTCTAAAAGAGATGAGGTGGAACTCATCTCTAAACCAAGCATGTAGAAAAAGAAGACTTCTTTCCTTCCTGGGTTAATAATATCAGTCATCCAAAGTATAACCAAAGGTTCAACTCATTGGACTGACAATGGGTGTAATCCTATTGTCCTAAGAAGACCAAACTGGAGATAGAGGTTTCTTTGATCCTTTACCTGCATGTCTCCTCCATGCTTCATAGTTTATTAATCTCTTTGTCAAACAAGATAATTCACCCCAGAGGAAAGCATTAGTTTGAAAATCCATATATCAAAACAAAGTGCAAGACGTGTAGCAATGGTTGAACAGGACATGGAATGAGAGTCAAGAAAAATCAATAGGTTATTGAATTTGTAATTGGAGGAACATAGTTGTTGTTAATAATCACGTTATAAATCAAAAGCCCCAGCCTGAGAGATGGGGATTAGACAGGAGGGAAAGAAGAAAAATCAATTATTGCAGTGACTTGATTCTCAAGTCACGCATGGCCACGGTTCAGTCATAATCCTTTCCTCATAAATTAATGCTTTTATCACTCCCAGGAGTGCAAAGGATGAGCATGGTGCTGGCCTAGGTGGAAAGGGAGTCACGATAGTGATAAAGTGGGGATTTATAGATTAAGTTGAGCAATATTATTTGGTTTTGTTTGACAAGGGAAGAAGGCTGCTTCACTTAAAGGATAATGATCCCTTTGGGGGGATGTCTGCCTTATGGAGACATCTACCTTACAGATTGCAATGACGGGTTGATGATGAGCTGGCTTTGAACCAGCCATTGTAGGCAGAGGTATTGAGTAGGCTGTGGTTATTCATATCTAGGTGTGTTCAGTGATAGCTGGGTAGTCCACACCAGGCAAATAAGAGACCAGCAGCTCCCTACTGCCACAGTACGAAGGGGAATATGCCATGGGAAACTGGATATCTGATTTTCTGTGAGAGCACAGAGCAAAACGGGATGTCTCCCATCTCCACATAAGCATCAAGGGGGACTTTGGCTGCTCAGACATGGTTTCAAACTAAACATGGAGGAAAGGCTGTTGATGAAGGAATAGAACTTAAGAAATTTCCTTACCATCTGAGCTTGACAGCTTTTGAAAAAGAGTTAAAAGCAGTGCTGGCTGCAAGGACCAATATTAGAAGGCATTGTGGAAACCCAGCTGGTAAAACCAAATCTAATGCTTGACCCTTAAGCCTCTTTTCATTCACTTTGCACTTACATAAAGGCTGAAAGTCCACACTCTGGTTTTACGAGTCAGCCCAAATCACAGATACAGTTGAGGAAGAGCTTCTCAAATTGACATTATTTTAGCAGATGTCTTTAGCACTGCAGATTCCAGCTGTCAGGGTGCTTTCAGTCCTGTAAAAATGCCTTGGGAATGAAATCATGCAAAGATGCCTGCAATGTAAAGACCTGTGTGTTGGGTAATATGAACACCATGCTTGATATATAGCTCAAATATGGGTATCTGATCTACAGGTCTAAACCTACTCATTTATTGTGTCAAGTGCAGTCACAATATGTATCTTCTTGTCCTAATCCACCGTAAATTGCAGTAGAATTAGCTATCTATCTAAAATCAGGCAACAAGTAGCCTGTTTGCCTCCAGATTTAATCTCATAGCTCACAACCTGTGCCTGGACACACTTGTCAGGATTTTGCATAGGACCCATTCGGTCAACGAGCTGCGCATAAAAGAGGATGGCTCTTAGGATAGGAGAATGATTATTAAAATTTGCAGAAGAAAGGAGATAAGGGAAAGAACCAAACCATTAATTGCTCAGAAACTTGGCTTAGAACAATTTCCCTGGGTTAGCAGCACAGCCTTGTATATTCTAAGAGGCATTTTTGGACTATCAAGTAATGAATTAGGAATGGGCCAAGGAAATATTGCAGAGATTAGATGTTCATTTAGCACAGCCTTTGTGAACTTAGGACCAGCGAGCTCTGGATCAGTTGCCATGACTTTGTGGACTACCAGGAGACCATAGTTTAGGAACCATCTTTCAAGGAGACGTTTGTCATCAAGGGTAGAGGTAAGGTACATTTAAGGGTAGGGTAGTTTGTCTTCTATGTAATAGAGTTTCTTGCTTGGAGTTAGAAAAAGGTGATTCAATCTGCAATTTTGTACTAATGCCATAAGAAAATTGCCATCTCCCATGGTTTTTATTATATTTCATGATTTTAGCATAAGTCCTGCATTATTTATTATTTTTCCTAAAGTTCTAGCTGCAGAATACATTACAATGGAGTTGAACATTTGTTTAACACACATTGTGAGATTTCCTAGCTGGGGAAAGAAACTCGAAAAGACGAGACCTCCAGAGCTTGATGGCAAATAAAAATCACTTGAAGGGTATTTTATTACTATAGCTTTTATTTCTTTGTTCTATCCCACGATTTTACAGCCTGACCCAGGATCTAGGAGTGTTTTTCAGCTTGTGTAAGGCAGTAGGCTATGTTCAGACTTCGAGGACTTTGAGTTTGTAAAATCAGTTAAGTAGAGCTTACACACCCCTCATCCGTAGCAGGAAAAGGGGGTTGTTGAATAATAGTAATTAAAAATAAGAACACAGACTAATGCCAGCTCTCTCATCCAGTGAACAAAAAGGACTCACAGTAATCAGGGACTAGCAAAACTCCCATTGATGGATCCTAGTAAGATGAAGTGTCAAGCTCAGGGAGAAAAACAAGTGAGGTATTGGCATTCTGGGCTGCAGTTCTCTCTTGTCTTGTGCCAGATCTTTGTGGCTATCTCAGGAGATAACAGACTTCTAAGAGAGGGCGAGTTCTCAAACATATCCTGGCCTGCATCAAAAGAAGTGTGAGCAGCCTGTTGAAGAAGGTGATCCTGCCCCTCTACTCTGCTCTGAGACCCTACTTCACAGCACTGTGTGCAGTTCTGGTGTCTTCAGCATAAGAAAGACATGGAGCTGTTGGACCAAGTCCAGAGGAGGCCGCGAGGGTGACCAGGGGCTGGAGCATCTCCCATATGAACACAGGCTGAGAACATTGGGGCTGTTGAGCCTGGAGAAGAGAAGCTGCGTGGAGACCTCAGAGCAGCTTCCAGTGTCTGAAGGGGGCTACAAGGATGCTGGAGAGGGACTCTTCATCAGGGACTGCAGTGATAGGACAAGGGGTGATGGGTTCAAACT
The DNA here is from genome assembly GCA_009867235.2 of Psittacus erithacus. Taxonomy (NCBI): domain Eukaryota; kingdom Metazoa; phylum Chordata; class Aves; order Psittaciformes; family Psittacidae; genus Psittacus; species Psittacus erithacus. The sequence goes on from WYDI02003829.1 coordinate 17,605, forward strand.
AAAACAGAGGAAGTTCAAGTTGAATATGAGGAAGAAGTTCTTTACTGTGAGGTTGGTGAGGCACTGGAGGTTTGCCCAAAGGAGTAAATGCCTCATCCCTGGCAGTGTACATCATGTTTTCAGACGATGCTACAGCCAAAATAGCTGAAAATGAAGTGCAAGTAGAGTTCTAAGTGATTTTGACAGACTGATGTAATTAAAGAAAGAAAAAAAGAATGGATTCGGTTCAATAAAAAAGAAATATTTTACAACAAGATAAAAATGAGCCACTTAAATGTCAGATGAGGAACAAGTGTTTGAGTTGCAATTAAGGACTGCGGTGTAAACAGCAGGAGTCAACCGTGTCACACTGCAGCGATGAAAACAAACGTCACCCAAGAGAACATGAGCAGCAATGTCATGTGCAAGATATGCACAGTGGCCTTTCCACCCTGGCAAGGCCTCAGCTGGAACGCCGGTGACCAAATCTGTATGTAGCGCTTCAAAAACTATGCGAAGCATTTGGAGAGAGACCAGAGGAGAGGGAGGAGAAATGGTCGGTGATCTTGAAAATGTGACCTCATAGAAAAGGTTGGAAATGTTTAGTTTGCTTATTAGAAGTGATAAAATGCAGAGGAAAGACAAGCAAAATAAGCTGCGAAGAAGAAAGTAGTGATGTGATCTACACATCCTATGGTGAAAACACAGCACTGGACAAAAAGAAATGTCAAGGTTTTCTAAAAGGATGAATCTGAGCACTTCCAGGCTGTGCAACCTTTGTTGAAAACTACTAAGGACAAATGTGTCTTTGACATCCGCCTTGTTTGGTCCAGCATTGAAGTAGGGAAAAGGATTATGACCTTTTAAGGTTTCTTCTGGGCATAATACAATCATAGGATCAACAAGGCTGCGAAAGAACTTTAAGATCATCAAGCCCAGCCATTATCCCAGGACTGCCAAAGCCACCGCTAAACCGTATCACTGAGGGCCTCAACTACATGGTAATGGTGAATTCCTGGATGCAAGTGGCAGCAGATCCTGTTTGGGAAGCTGAGAGACTAACAGTTTTGATCCAAAGTTTCTTATTAGGGTCTTATCGGGGATCCCAGATACATGAGAAGGATGAAATAACTGTTATCTCCAAGTTTTCCTTTGTTCCTGTGCTAGGCCAGATAGCTGCAAACTCTTAATCTTGAATATGGAAGCCTGGATATTAGAATTACCAGTTTTCTGTGATCTAGACTGGGCTGTAGAAAGGTGCCCGGTGAAAGACTGCCCTTAAGTCCATTTGGAAGCTGATGCCAATATAAAATGTAATCATCCCACTATAGCAATAAGGTCTCCTGCTGTGAATAATGGGTTCAAACTGAAACAGGGGAAGTTCAGGTTGGATATAAGGAAGATCTTCCTTGTGAGGGTGCTGAGGCACTGGCGCAGGGTACCCAGAGAAGCTGTGGCTGCCCCATCCCTGTCCGTGTTCATGTCCGAGTTGGACAGAGCCTTGGGTAACATGGTCAAGTGTGATGGTGTCCCTGCCAATGGCAGGGGGTTGGAACTGGATGATCTTAAGTTTCTTTCCAACCCACACCATTCTATGATTCTATGATTCTATGTGCTACCACAGTCTTGGATCTCTATTAGCTTTCTACTTAAACCTGGGTAACACTGAGGGCGTTGCCTTCGATAATGATTCTCCTCTTTCCATGTTGTGTCACTGCATCCATGAATTACAGGCACAAAATCCTTTCCTTTTTTAAGAATCGAATACTTTTCCCACCCCAAAACTGTCCAAAGCTTCTGATCTTCCAAACTTGCTGCAGAACCATCTGCCCATAAAATGTAAGAGTAGGGGGTTGATACATAAGAAAGCAAGAATTAATTAGATGCCTCTTTCCCAACCCCTGCTAGGTATGTATCACAGTTTCTGGGATACCATCAGGTGTGGGGGAAATATTGGCAGTCTGGTCATGATTCCTATGTGCAAGTAGCGATGTAGCAACACACGCAGATCCGTCCCAGAAGGAGAACAACATTCAGAGTAGCTCAGACTTCCCTTTGGGAGAAGGATGCCTTTAACATGACATATACATAGAAAAGCAATTTCACCTTTGCCTCTGATTTCATCTATAAGAATTCTCACTGTTGTGTTTCCTAAGAAGCAAGGCACATGGCAAACCACATGGAGGAAGAAGCAGTACAGAAAATTCTGTACAATGATATTATATTAAATACTCGAAACCTGACATGGTTAAATAAATCCATAAGCAAATCTATGTTATGCTTTCTGACACTTCCAACTGGCACCATTTGAGAAGATCCCATGGCCTATATGGATTTAACCTGCCATCCGATGCTGTACTATTAGAGCTCTTTCTCTCAATAGTACCTGCTGTAAAGGAGAATTAGTCTATCAAGATCTTACTTCTGAAACTAATCGTCAAGGTACAAAAGGAAACTGGTGACCGCATGGCTATAATGATGCAGTACTGCAAAGTTGGGGACAGCCCTCTAAATTTCTGCCACATTATACCCTTTCACCATCTATAACCCTTATCTGAACTAGTATCAACATAAGAGGCTCACCTTGCTCCACACACAGGACAGCAGCCAGCAAGGTGACAAGAGTAGTCTTCATCTCCACCAGATCCTCTCATCTGGACTGGGAAGATATTTGCAGGGCAGGTTATATACCTTTTGAATGGCAGCAGTCTTACAGCTTTCAGATGGCTCACAGGTGGACATGAAATCAACTCAAGGGTGTGTAATATGTGTGTGGGAGTTCATGCTGGTGCCTATGGAACCTTGGGGAAAAGTCCCTTTAGCAGCACATTTCTTGCTTTTCCAGTTGTATCAGTGATGGGAAATGAGGATCTGCTCTCTTCTCTTCCAAGTTTCTTCCTTTCCTTCCTCCCAGCAGAAGCAGCAGCCACACTGATGAAATAGCAGAGCCCGGAGGCATGGGAAGATAGTCCTAGCAGTGCATTTTCCTTATCCCTTTGGATAGACAGCATGGGATGCACCAGGATTCATACCATTCATTTGCTTTCATTATTCCATAGTACCAGAAGCTCAGACTCGACCGGCCTACACTGGTTTACCTGCGATAAAATCAGTGTCTTTTACACTAAAAGATATTAGCTAGTGGTTAGTTAAACAGATTTCCCTCAAATGGTAATGTTAGTTCTCAAATCTTTCTATTTTTCCATTACTTGTAATTAATCCCTCTGCTTGCTCTTGTCTTGGTTGCAATTCTCAAATACCCTATATAGCTTTTATTTAATGAAGTTTTGCCTCTATTTCAGGGATCCTTTAGTGGCTTTGCTTTCCTCCATACCCAGTGGTTTCTGGAAATCACCCCTCCATTTACAATACCAACAATTGGCCTCCTGGAATTGCTTTTCTACTTGGAACAAAGCTATCTCTCAAACTGTCTCCTTTTCAATCTCTCCTCTTAAGTCAATCCTTTTTCTTCTGTTCCTCTGTGTTGCTCTCCTCTGGATTTCTTGCAATCTGTTTCTGACAGTCTGAGAAATAGACCTTTGCACAAGATACATCTTGTAGGCCCTTGAGCTGACATCTCAATGGAGCTTCTTCCAAAGAGAGATTAGTCCTGGACAGCAGGTAGAGGAATGTGTAAGAGCAAAACATGCCAAACCCCCTCTTTTGCTGGCAATTATGGAATAACTTCACAGGCACTTCCCTAGAATTAGCCATCAGCAGGGTATTTTGGTCTGTTTCTAATATGAATCACTCCAACACTGGATGATTTCCTTATCCATGTGAGTCTTGACACTTTATTGGGCCCTCCTTGATCTGCTCCTAGAATAACGTCATCAGGTGGTGAATTCCAGAGTTGTTCAAGCTTGATGTCAAAATAGACATGGAATCATAGGATGGTTTGGGCTGGAAAGGACCTTAAGATCATCCAGTTCCACCCCCCTGCCATGGGCAGCGATGCCTCACACATCCTTGCTCCTGTGTTTGGGGGTTTCTGCTATCAGCAGGGGATAAGTTGGTGGTGATATTCTACTTCACAGAAGGCGATTCAGTCTACCGCCCAAGTGTCTTATAAATAGGTTGCTCTTCATAATTAGTAGGTGTGTTTTCTTGCTGAGATTTGGCAATGAGGATAAAAGGAAGCAACAATCTTCTTTCTTGTGATCCTATTAATTATATCATAGACTTCTGTTATGTATATTCCTTTTCCCTTCCCCCATGAATGGAAGAGCGCTCTAATTATTGTCATATCCCCCTCATGTTGACTTTGCCAACCTCTGTTTGTTCCTGCATTAACCTTCATGCAATAGGATGTTGACTCAGTGCAAGTCAGCTTTGAAAGAGTGGTGAGGCTGAAATATCCTCAGCACTGCAACAAATGTGTGTTGAGAAGTTTGGGTAGGAATCAAGCTTTTCTATGTCAGATAATCAGAGGGCTGGAGCAGCTCTGCAGTACAGCCAGGCTGAGAGATCTGGGCTGATTCAGCCTGGACAAGAGAAGGCTCCTGAAGGGGAGACCTTAGAGCAGCTCCAGTGCCTAAAGGGGCTGCAGGAAACCT
>WYDI02003831.1:0-15973 GCA_009867235.2 Psittacus erithacus
AGCCCCATCATAGAAGGCCACCAAACTGGTCAGGCAGGATTTCCCCTTAGTGAAGCCATGCTGGCTGTCACCAACCATCTCATTGTTTTTCACGTACCTTAAGCATGCCTTTCAGGAGAATCTGCTCCAAGATTTTGCCAGACATAGAGGTGGGACTGACTGGTCTGTAGTTCCCATTCATGAGATTATAGAATGGTTTGGGTTGGAAGGGATCTTGAAGATCCCAACTCTTTGAGTGTTAATTCCTTATCCATCAAGTTGTCTATCGTTCAAATCCATGCCTCTTCAATTTAGAGACAAGGATGTCATGTGTTCACAACAGACTTCACGGGTCTTCACAGACTAGCAAATTTGCACCTTGGAATGGAAGTAACTCAGTTCCTACTGTGTAATGCTAACGTGCGAAAATTAGGCTTACCTACTTGACAGTGGTACTCTCTTCTAGCTAATAGGATAAAATAGTTTCAGAGGCCAGCAACACATGGTGATTTCCATCATGTATTTATCAGCAAATGAAATAATGAAGGGGCTAATTACCTATTGTAGTAGTACAGTAATATCAGGTTCTGGTGAACTGTCATATTTGTTGCTGTGAAGATTCTGCAATTAAGCCTTATGTTATTTTCTCAAATGATTGCAATGGCTAACGAGAGAGATGGAAAAAACACCAAAAGGATTCTACTATCTCCATAAAAAGGCCCCTTTATTTACCCACACTGAAGCAAGATTTCTCTCTAATTTTGTTTTGTTTGGGGGTTTTGCTATTTTGCTTTATCTAAAATACAACAAAAAATAGTTCAACTCTGTACCGAAAGACACTACATGACTACTTAACAGTTTACTGCAGTTATGGGATCTTGCTGTTTCTTTGGCATGGCTTTTCCCTGTCCTACCCTGGCCTCCTACCCCTACCAACACCACCTCTCTTGGTACACCTGGGTGAAGTTTAGCGGGGTAGGAGCTTTGGGGGAATTTCATTCTGTTTATAGGGTACATAGCACAGAGGAAGTCCTGGTCCAGGATTAGGTTTCTGCAAACTGAGATCTACAAAAAAAAAATACACACAAAGCCCTATTGTGCTAAACTCAAAATACGATACAATATTACTCCAAGAATATATTAAACAAATAAGACAGATGCAAAATACACAGCACAGTTAGCTCTATAGTTGAGCCAAATGGCAGTTTTATTTTGGATTTAATTTCTAAGTAAGTGACTTGATTCAAAGAGAGCATGAGCAAATCTTGGAAAAGAGGGATGTAATGGTTTCTCAGTTCTCCTTGACAATAAAATGTTAAGAACTGACCAAAGGACAATATAGGCCATATCCATGTGTGTGATACCCATCTAGTCAAGACAAATTCTGTCTTTGTGCATCTCTCACATATTTTTTACTTGCTACTCCATGCAAACATTGACGGTAGCTTTCAACCTCATCCTTGGTGGTACCCATAAAATACATGCCCTGCTAAACAGAACAGACTATCCATAATTTACATACAATAACATGTGCATCAGAAGGCAAATGCTCCCCACAACTTCACGAAGACTCCCCTAGAAAAAGATTTAGAAACTGCAAAACATTCACAAAGGATTAAGACTTTTCTTTTGCCCAGATATATATGTAGTTGCAGTACCATTCTCTGCAACATTACACAGTAACTCAGAAGGAATTATAACTAGGTAAAGCTTCTGAAACTTTTGCTAACAATTTTTGCTTTCTGTTTGTGGAGACGTGACCTCCACATCTGTTGATAAACTATACACAGACATGGCCACCTACAAATAATTATCACAGAAACACAAAATTGCGAGGGTTGAAAGAGGCCTCTGGAGATCATCTGGTTCAACCCCCCTGCAAAGCAGGGTCACCTGAACAGGTTACACAGGAAAGTGTCCAGGTGGGTTTTGAATATCTCCAGGGAGAGAGAATCTACAACCTCCCTGGTCAGCCTGTTGCAGTGCTTTGCCACCCTCAATGTAACGAAGTACTTCCTCACGTTGAGGTGAAACTTCTTGTGTTTCAGTTTATGGCCATTGCTCCTCGTCCTGTCCCTGGGCACCACTGAAGAGTCTGGCGCCATCCTCCTGGCACTGCCTTTGAGATATTTGTACACATTAATGAGATCCCCTCTCAGTCTTCTCTTCTGCAGACTAAACAGGCAGAGCTGCCATGATCTCTCCTTATAAGACAGATGCTCCAGACCTCCAATCATCTCTGTGGCCCCGTTCTGGACCCTTTTCAATAGTTCCTTGTTTTTCTTGAACTGAGGAGCCCGGCACTGGACGCAGTACTTCAGATGTGGCCTCACCGGGGTCGAACAGAGTGGAAGGATGACATCCCGCAATCTGCTGGCCACTCTCCTCCTGATGCACCCCAAGATACTATTGGTCCCCTGGCCATAAGGGCACACTGTCAGCTCATATTCATATTCTTAGCATCTCCCAGTGCTCCCAGGTCCTTCTCAGCTGAACTGCTCTCCAGTAAGTCAGCCCCCAGCCTCACTAGTACTTGGCCCAGGTGCAGTATCCTACACTTGCCATTGTTGAACCTCATAAGGTTTCTCTGTGCTCAATTCTCCAGCCTATCAAGGTCCTGCTGAATGGCAGCAAAGCCTTCAGGTGTATCAGCCACTCCCCCCAGCTTCACATCTAACATTAAGCAATCTAAGCTCTCAACTATCTAGATCATACAATTTTAAATTAATACACAAATTTGTTGTCATTTTGTCAAAAGTGATTATTGGGTAAGAGACTGCTTAATCTAGAAGGGGGTTTTAAAACAACTAAATTATGAATGAAATTAGTTGTAATGGTAAAAGAAATTAACTTAATGAATTCATTTAGTTCAGCCCAATAGAGCAAATAAATGCTACCAGTCTCTTACAGTTATGTCCATTCATAAAGCAATGAGACATAAAGCAATGCTATTCTAACTTCGCAGGTGCTTAGGAGTAGGAAAAATTACATTTGGGTTATGCAAGCTGAATCAAGCATGATCATACTTTTGCAAGGCCACAAGATAATGATTTTTATTTTATTGATACATGGAACGCTTTGGGGGGGGGGTTGCTGTTTAGCTTTCTGAGGACAGAAAAGCAGGTTGCTGTGCATCATCTTTGGTGCATGGATCTGATCTGGACCTCCCTGGAAAACCGTAACAGAATGTGCAATGACAGCTCTTCCGTTTTGTTGCTGAAACCAAAATGTCTGTATCAATGTTACCCTATACTCCAAGACCAGGATCACTCTGAAAGAGATTGACACTAAGCATTTAGTTCATTTTCTACCTGGTTTGTAGGAGGCGCCCAGTCAGGTACCAGCTGTTGGGTATGCTGGCAGCAGCACCCAAGCTGAAGTAGAGGATGGGAAAGTTTACATGCACTCCTCTGCCTTACACATCCTACAGCAGGGGACAAGTACGTCAGCCCTTCAGGTCACACTTCAGCTTCCTTCACCAACAAGACTGTGTGCCCAGAGAGATGCTCTGATGCTCTGTTTTGGGAACAGGATCCTAAATATCCATTCCAAACTTAAATGCACATCAACTAAACTGAACCTCGTCCAAAATTTTCCAGGATCAGTGTCCTCAAGGAATGTTGAACTTAAAGAAACAAAACTTTAAGAAATAGAGTTGTTTGGGTTTGGGGTTTTTTTAGTAATAAATTATCTAGATGGATTGCTAGAATATTCTGTTCTTTGTAAACATGAGATAATAAAGGGAAAAACCTCACCAAAAGGATACTGGCAAGAATCCCACTTTCTTTCTTCCTTCCTCGTAAAACCATGTAGTACCTACCCATTTGTCTGAAATTCTGGGAAAACAGCTGGATTAATTTAACCAAATCAATTAAAATCCTTAGGGAAATAAAGGTGCTGCTAAGGAAACAAACAGAACATGGAAAGAAATCCCAACATTAAGTGATGAAAATTACTCTGAAGTTTGTTTTCTGTTGATGCATTGCCCTTTTGCTTCAGAGACTGGAAGATGAAATGCACTCCCAACATATATTATTAGCAGGTCAAATTTAGTTTCTGCTATTACTTTCAAAGGATTTGGTGAATAGACAGTAGCATTAGTATTATCTAATCCTTCACTCAGACCTAAGACTCAAAGATTAACAGCTGCAGATTTCATAACATTTCTAATTCAGGGATAAATTATATTTTCTTTACTTGGATGGGTAGGTAATGTCCTGAAGTTATTTAATTCTTAGGAACCATTGACTTTACAGGAACAGACTAAGAACTCATGACCATGAAAAATTGCTAATCAGATGAAATTAGATGAAAAAAATATCCCTAATGAGAAAAACAGGACAAGAATCCCGTCTCCAAGGAGGGACAGAGCTTTGTTTCATGCAGACAGGGCTGCTGTGAAGCAACAGACCTGTTTGTTTTTATTATACAATCTGCTTTCATTGCACCAAATTATTCTGGCATGATGGCACGCCTTCCACAAAAGCATGCTCTCCAATAGGGCACATTATGGGAAATCATGGTCAGAAAAGGGAAGAAAGAACTCAAGGAGGGAATTTTGTATGGTAGTAGATGAGATAGTGGAATGCAGCTAATTTTTAAATAAGAAAGCACAAGTCTCCTCTCTCATTCTGAAAAAATAGCGAGCCTCCATTTTCAGGGGAAGGTTCCAAGTTAACATATCCTACCCAGACAAACACCTCTCCTGTAGTCTTAGGCAAGGTATTAAACATAAATTACATTTCTGTGTTCCATCATTGTTCCAGGCTTCCCTCTTCAAATGCAGTTGTGCAGCCTCATTTGAGATACCAAATTTTCCATATTCACCAGGTAGGGAAATTTCAGCACCTCACACCTTGAACTCCACTCCGGGTGCATTCAGAGGTAAGTGTCTTGGTATTTAAAAATCCTTTCTTAGCTATATCCCTAGAGAAGTGTATACTCTTCATTTTATAAACTATGTATGATCTTCCTTCCGTTTTACACACCTTTGCTTGTAGCCCTCATGTTACATGATACCAAATCAATGTTAAAAATAAGTATTTCAGATTAAAAACTTAAAAAAGGTCCATATCCTTACATTTGGAAGTATAACATGACATTAATATAGTCAGTTGTGTCAAAATTTCTCAGGAAAGAATGAATAAACAGATTCACATATATATGTACAATCATATACATAAATATTATAGTAACATGAACATGTTACCAGTTATTAGTAATTAGTAACACGTTCATGTTATTAACGTGAACATAAAAAACCAGTGAAGTTAGCAGTTACTGTTGCTACCACTACTGAAGGAAGGCAGGAACCCACCAAAACTAACATTCAGAAGAGAAATGTTGCTTTGACGTCTTGGGAGAGCAAAGAAATTACTGACAGGAATTAGATCCCTCTCTATGCATGCGGTTTATGCACAGCTGAAGATAATCTGCTTTAAAAATAGCTTTCACTGCTCCATTTCTTTACTTTAACCCCTTTATTTTCCTGTAATTAAAAAGATATGATAATTAAACAACAAAAACACACACACAAAAAAATACCCACACACACACTTTGTCCACATTCATTATTTCATTCTTTTATCTGCCACATATCCTTTCCCTGTCCAGCTCAGAACACCAGTGCAACATTGTTCTGCCATCTTTGCTCCAAACCACAAAACTTCAGGCTATAAGAAGTAGAAATAAAGTAAGATACAGGAATAAATAAAGTAATTTCCTGTCTGAATTTTTTTTCCCAGTTCTTCTTTCCTCATAATTACTCCCACTCTTCCATTTCAGCCCTCATCTCCATTTCAATTTCCCAATCTGTCTAGTATTGTTTCTATTTTATTTTACCCTTCTTTCTCTTTTCCGTGCTGTACCTTCTTTTGTCTTGTGGACAAAAATAAACATACACCTAAACAAGTTAAAAAATTATTTTCTTACTACTGCTGCTGCTACTCAGAGCACTCTTTTCTCTGGGATTTCTGTATTTTCCATTGCTTTTTACATTTCAACACCTTTATCTTTGAACTGTATTCCAAAGCCTGATTGTGGCCTCACCTTTCCCCGCACTCCTCCCCCATCACCTTTGTTATGTGATCTGCTATAACCCTTAGAGCAGTTTGGTTTTGATCCCAAGTGCTAGTCACAAGTCTGTTTGTGGCAGACCAGGTTCTCCCTTTTCTACCCATCCATTTAGTGTATTTGCTGCAGACTTTTCTGTGTTTTGAACAATAGGTAATAAATAAAATCTATCTTGTCTGTATGGACAGAAAAAGGAAAAAACACTCCCTCCCCTGGGCAAAAAGACGGTATTGGGCATCTTCAAGAGGTATCTATATGTAAATACATACGCTATCAGTAACACCTAGCAATAAGATTAGACCACTACAGAGCCTTCCATCTTTCTCCTGGTGGCCACCCCTCACTTGTACATTAGAATACCACCTGTGGTTGCACAGAATACAGTATGTGATTGTCCGTGGCCAAACAATCACAAAACCAGGGGTGGAGTGTGTTTCAGACACACTTTCTTCATTCCTTCACTCATACTGAAGAGGGATAAGCAGCACAAATCTGTATCAGCCTTCATTTGACCACAGGAGATACATACTTTTTTCCAGCTCTAAGCTATGCTCTTCTACCATCTGAGGCCCTCAAGCAATCAGTTAAACAACAGCTGACTGAGAAACCAGTCAGGCCACAAAGAGTCTATAGAAAACTTCATCTCCAGGGTTAATTTCAGCTAATGTTCTCTTAGCCATGAAGTATTACTGAAACTGTCCTAGGCAAAGGTTGCTTACCACATGACAGTTTGAGAACAGATTCCTTTCAATTTAGGTATAAAATAGCAGGTTCCTATATTCCACACTCAAACAACAACAGTTATCAGGCCCCACACGTGCATGAGATTGGATCATGGCACAGAAGGATATAAATTCACATTCTTGAGATCATAAATCAGTCAAACTGGTTGACTGACTGCAGACCCTCATAGGACTGGGTTATTCTCCAGCTGCCCATGACTAGATTCCCCTGGTGCATTCAGCACTGTGAGAACCAAGATACTGGTCTGATTCAGTTGGATCCTCTTGCATTACGTTTCAAACTGTTGAATACAGATATCTCATGATGCTAAAAAATACACATTTCCAGCATCCTGATCTTATACAACTCTTCCCTTGACAGATCAATACATTTCTCAGCAAATATTTTCTTTCTGAAATAACCAAAAAAAAATTTAATTACATTCATTTGACCTAAGCACACATTTGAGGGAGACAAACTCGTTCCACTTCATGCCAATTCTTGGATCTATATTAAAAATAACTAAAACAAACAAACAAACAAAAACACCGCCACCCCTATGGGGTTTTGCTTCAAAATGAGGGAAAAACCCTATAAGAAGATCAGATCTGGGGTACAAGGTAACGCAGACAATTTCCAGCATAAATGCTAGTTATTAGGTGTCATGTAGAGTCAGGAGTTGCCATGGAACCCATTTGCTTCTAAACCAGCTCCTCCTGCTGGAATACTTTCTCATTATTATTTGTTTCAGTAGCACAAAAGAAGCTGGCTATAGAAGAAATGTTATTTTAGGGTAAAGTTTCTACTATGTCTGCAGTCAGACATGAAATTAAAATCTAAATTTAAAGCCATACTTCCGTTCAAATGTAAAGCTACATTACTGCAGTCCGAAGAACAAAATCATCTTAGCCTTTTTATAGATGCAGTTGGGCAGAAAAAACATATTATAGCTGAAGTCTTCCTTTCAGCTGTCTTCCAGTAAGTGAAAATAAACATCATATGATGTCTACTATTTACATTTTTGCTACGTTTATCTCCCATTATGCTTAGCTTTTACCATTTCACACTAGTTATTCTATCCAACAGCAGCCCCTTTACCAGCCTAATTCCTAACATCCTGGTACACAGAACAGTGTGTGCATGCTGTACACTGGGTTCATTAGACCAATGAACTTACTTGTAGTGATATCAGCTTCAGTAGATGGATTTCAGAGGAAAAAATGCAATCATGCCTTCAAACTCTTGACATGCTGATTATTGGGTTTCAATTCTTTTGTATACAATGTGCTGTGGTAAGACAGGAGGACAATACTGGAAAGTAACCAGCAATATTAGAAAACTATGTCAGTGATTTGCAGCTTGGCATTTTAATACTTATTATTAATATTATTATTTATAATAGACATTGACCAGAATTGCATCTGGAAGCCCTAAACAGAAATAGGATCCTACTGTGATCAACATTGTATGGAGATAAATACAGCCTTTGCCTCCAAGAGCTTATATTGAATGGTCCCAGCCTTGTAAAATGAGCTGGGCAGATAGATTCTTGTACCCCTGCAGAGTCCCCCAGCCCTCCAAGGCAGTCAGCTTCCTGCATAACCCTCCTATATGGAGAAGCAGCAAGCAAGCTTTGGATACAGGGAGTCTGAGTCTTTCTAATCCATTCCTCTCCCTCCCTTTAGCAGTTGAACTACACTCAAGCTTAGGTGAGTCCATTATTTCACCAAACTTCTGACCCTTATTTACATCTCTCCAACTCAAAAGTTTTGTTCCTACCAGGAAAACAGAGAAAGCTTACTGCCATGCAACACCCTTCTCCCTCCAGCCCTGTGTTTTCTAAGGTCCCATAACTGCAGGTAGACTTTGACACCCACCGAAAGGCCTGTGGTAACACTCAGGAAGCTCCCCAGACAGCAACATCTTCTGGAACAGGCACTACCCTTGGAAAATCAAAAGAGCATGGAAAAGCAGGCTACAGACTGATTCCTTTGCCCTGGAGGGAAAACAGAACTGTCACTGGAGCCCTTCAATGAATAGAAGCAGCCCAGCATTAGTAAACAATGAAGGCTGAGCTGTGGGAAGAGGACAGGGAGCCACGAGCCAAGCATGACAGCCAGGCCATTAGGGCAAGCGCCTCACTAGCCAGGGCCCACCCCACACTACCTGAACAAGGAGAGCTGGGTTGGTACAGGGATAACAGTCAGGCTCAGGCCAGAGCACAGGTCATCAGGAAAGTCCATCGTGGCAAGGGAGATGCAAGTTCAAGCTAGGAAGTAACTCCATGCATGGGTCAGGGTCCAGATCAACAAGGTCACTAGTGAGGTACAGGCATCATAGCAGTGCTGCCAGAGCCAGGACCCCTATAGGCAAGCTCTGAGGGAAGGTGAGAGCATTGCTGCCAGGTGAGGCCAGTCAGGGCAACTAAGGCTTATTAGTGTCCATAGGGACCTGACACACAGAGTCTTCTGCTATCTTGTCAGTATGGCTGCTCTGACAAGTGGTTGAGTGAAGCTGTGCACCAGAAGCATTTTGTGCTGAAGCCAAAATTTAAACCAGACTCCAGAATATCCTTAGGATTTGTCACATTTCAAAAATGTGGCATTAGCATCACCAAGCTACTGCCAGACCAAATAAATAACAACTCCTTGTTCATCTACCAGCTAAATCTGACAGAAACTACACAGAGTGAGCAAGCCCTGGAGATTCCTCCATCTGAGTGCAAGTAGTGGACACTCCTCAGGAGAGGCAATGTGGGGAAGCTGTCCTTTCAACAGGCTCTAGCTTCAGCTGGTTACATCCAGCCATAGCATTGTCTAAACAGTGTCCCACCACCAGTGAATAAGAGTCAGAATTCAGGGTTCAGACAAAACATTTCAACAGTGAGGCAAAACTTAAGTAACAAAAAAAGTATTAATCACAGGCATATACCAAGCCTTGGAAACACACCCCTATCCCTGCACAGCAGAATCAGCACAGTTTGAAGTAGGTTAAAACCAGATTCCAGCTTACAAATCTGGTGCTGTTTCCCTGTGCCCCCTTCCAACTTAAGCAATTCATACCACAGTGTTTTCCTCAGAGACATCATCTTCTCCACATCATTTCCAAAGAAAACGGCTACAAACTCGGTTCATACTGCAGTTGCAATAAGGAATCTATTCACCTCCTGGGGAATGTAGAGGAGAGTAGAGATGCGCTTGCAGAGTGCCCAAGTAATACAGAAACTGTTAAGTGACGGAGGGTCAGACTCCCAGCTTAGCATGCAGTGCTCCTGAACATAATTAGTCTTGTAGCCACAAACAGGTATGAGAGTAAAACAACTCAAGTTCCTATTAAAACCCACGCAGGGTGCACTTCCCATCTTGCCTTACAACAAAACTGTAAGCGTTCTGATGATTGTGATACTCACCAAGTACAATGAGCACCAGTTCCGAAGCCACCAGGCAACCTCACACCCTGCATCCCTCCTTTCTGGTCTGATTAAGCCTATTCACTGCGGTGATAGGAGGCTGAGGGCAGAGTTTCAGAGCAGCAGAGGGGGGTGGTTCCTCTTGCTATCGATTTAATCTCAAACTGCATGTGTTATTTTGAAGCAAAGTGTGTCCTCGAGGGGGGCTAAGCTACTTTCTTCCACTGAAACAAAGCAGTGATGCAAGCCGATTTGTGACCTGTTAATTGTCAGGTTGATAGTAAGAACAGGCTGTGGAACGGATCCCACTATTTTAAGCATTATTCTTTGGGGTGCTGAAATTTTAACAGGCTTCTGATGACAGATTTTCCCCTGACTAATGAAATAACTTCTTTGCTAACGAAAGCCAGGCCTTGAGAAAGGAGATTTCAGTGATAGGGGTTGGAAAAAGCCAGACGCAGCTTCAGCTCCACTAGCATACGTAAGTGTGGCTCTCACGCTGTACCTGAGGAGGTTTCCCCCCAGTCCCTATACCAGGGCAAAACCCCAACAAGGGAGGACGAAATCCAAACTAGCAAGCCTATAAGTGAGTAAAATAACATAAAAGGGACATTTCCTCCTCAAATCCCCTCTCGTTGGGGAAGGAAGGCTCTACCCCGCGCAGATGAAAGTACAAAATTAGGGGGGCGGAGGAACAAGGAGAAGGGGCGGGGCCAGCACTGGCGGCTCTCGTCGTGCCCTCGTTAGGCCCCCCAGGCCGCGCTGCAGGTGAGGGGATGCCAATTGCGACGGCAGGTCCGCGCCGAGCCACAGCAGCGCGGGGTTCCTTCGCCCACGTCCGTCTGTGCGGGGCGCTCCGGAGAAGGGGCGGGGCGCGCTGGCACGCTCGTGTCGGGGGCCGTCGCGGCGCGTGTAGCGCTGTGGGTCCGGCAGCCGTTGGCGTCAGGCGCGTCGCGGGGAGGGCCGGGCCGGGAGGGGAGGTGGCGTGGGGCTGCGCTTCTCGCTGCGGGCCGCTGCCGAGTCACCAGAGAGTCCGGCGGAAACACCGCAGCCGAACAAAGCCTTTCGCCGCTGAGAAGCCTCCCCCCAAGTGCGCCGGGGACTCGGCGGGCGCGCGCCTGTGAGCCAAGGGGGAGGGAGAGAAGCAGAGCCGCGGCTACCTGCAGGGCAGAGGGGCCACTCACGGCCGAAATCGGGGGAGCGTGGCCCCCTGGGGGTGGCTCCGCGCGGGGTGGGAAGTGCGCGGAAGGCCCCGCTGGGGGCAGCGGGGACGCTCGGCGACCTCGGTCTCGGAGACGCCTCCCCACGCTGGGCAGGCCGTGGGGTAAGGGGGAGCCTGCGTAGGTGAGGGGCGGAAAGAGCGAAGCACCGACATCACCCGGGCCGCTGGCACCGTGCGCCGGCAGGAGGGAAAGAATGAACGCTGGTGGAGCTGGAAGGACTACAGCAGCTGAGCGAGGTGTCTGTGAGAACACAGAGAGGGCAGGAAACACTTCTTAAAGTCCGTAATTTCTTCAAAGTTCGTTTCCAGGCCCGTATCCTTCCTTTACCAAGGTCGTTTCAGCTCATTTCGGACGTTCAGCATACGAGGCTCCTTTGGAAATGCAGAAAGCAAAAAAGATGTGTCTGGGGGTAATTGTTACTGGTCACAAAGCAGAGGTTTTAAAAAGTGTTTCTTTCTAGTTCATGTTTTCATTCGCTGCTCCACGTAAGAATAAGATAGCTTGACTTCCGATCATTAGCGAGAGAGTGTATTCAATAAGATAAGGGCTAAAAGGTACTGACCTTTGACTCCACTGGAAAAAAATGAATGTAAATCATCTCGTTACATTCATGCCAAAAACCAATAGAACTGAAAGGAGTGTGTGGTCAAGAGAGGTGTCGTCGTCCATCTCTCCGTCCCCTCAAGCATTGCTTAAAAAAACATGGATATGTCGCCAAAGACTGTTTGAGTAGCCGAAAATAGCTTAGAATCGTGCTAGTAGTGGAGTGCTATAATTTGGCAGTGTTGCTATAATTATTTGTAAGGGATGCTTTCAGATCTGCCTGTGTCAGAGGGCTGCTATCCAAGCGAGGGTCTGCAAAGTGTTTCCTGCGTTTTGTCAGAGAACGGGCTTTCTCGGTGCCCTGCTCCCCTGAACGTCCTAATGGTATTAGCAAAAGAGCAGGAGTAAAGCACCTACAGCGCGGCTCGAATCTTGGGGTTAAGATTTACATCAGTTAAAACCTATTAATTGCTTCTGATTGGTCTCTAAGGGCGTTTGCCGTGTGTGTTCGTGTCAATAAAGCCTTGATGAGGGCACGGGTGGAAATTCCCCGGCATGCCGATTCACCACGGTACCCGAGTGGCGCCTGGCCCTGAGGTTACCGGTCCCTTGGGCAAGGGTGGATGCACTCCCCCGGGGCCGGGCATGGCCAATAACGGCGGCGAAGTCACCGGGACTCTCCCCAAAGTAATGCGGGTCCGGCAGAGGCCCCGGCGCCTTCTCGCCGGTACGGAGGGAGAGAGGTGAGGATTGGCATGTCAATGTCTGGCTGTGGCGAACATCAGGCCGATGGGAGCTTGTTGTAAGCAATCCTGAGAGCGACCCTCACGGTCTGTTGAATAATACTCACCTTTTGCAAACACTATGAAGAAAGCGGTGTATGAGCGATGGGTTATGCTTGACAAGATTTTTCTCTCTACATAAGAAATTGTCACCTATTTTTTTTTTAAGGGGTGGGAGCGGGAGTTAGGAGACGTACCCAAATGCATAAATATATCAGAGTATGCCAGAATGTGCTGGAAAAGAAGCTGGATCAGACTTGTCCTATAGGGAAATGACCCAGTAGGGGGTTATTTTTATTTTTTTTTTTCCCTCTGCTTTGCTTTGTACAGTTCGCTCCCCTCCCTCCTTCCCTCACACACTCACACAAGCCGCAATATACTCTGCTTATTGCGCTTGGCTACACCAAGTGTTCTATACATCTCGTTGGAAACCTGTCTGAAACGCTTTGTTTTCATGCAGCCTTTCTTGAGATATCCCAGTTTTGTATGCATCTGTTTAAGTCACATTGCGCTGCGGTACCGGCTCAATTTCCTAATATAATCTGTTTTCCAGAGTATTCTTGCCCGGGAATGAATGCATCTGGACTGAGCGCAGCGATACCTGCGCTTCAGGCGGCCAGAGGGTATCTCTCGCCCCCCACCCCCACTCCCCCGTGGTGACCGGCTCCACTTGCCGGCAGCAGGGCACCGGCAGGGCACCAGCAGGACACCGTTGCCCCCCGCCCGGCAGCTCCGGTCCCTGCTTCGCGGGGTGACGACGACAGGCACACACACGGGCGGGGATCCGCGGTGCTCCCTCCGCTTCCCCCGGGGCTGGATCCCCAGCCCGCAGGTGTCCGCTCCGACGGCGGGGTTACTCCTCGGAGTAACTGCGGTACAGTCACCCTATGCGCGGTGGTGCATCCACTTTATTTTTAAAGAGACATCCTGTCCTCCCCTCTGAGACTGACCGGCTCCACCGGGCGCCCCGCCGAGCCCGCCGTGGTGACATGGGGCTCTTGGGCGCTACGAAGATCAGCAATTTGGCTCCTGTGGGCTGCCTTGCTCTGCGTACCTAGAACAGGCCAGTGCTAGCTCTCATCTTCGCTGTCAGATGTCGCGTGTTTTGATGAAAGAAACCAAGTCTAACGCCTCTGAAACGGCCAAACTCTCTTGTCCTTCGGGACCTGCCTCTCGCAGGCTGCTAGGAAGCGTCTCCAGCGCTGCCCCGCGCCTTTAGCGCTCCATCGCGGCAGTGTAACCTCTCATGTTGAACGTTTGCCTTTCGCACACATCGTGTACTGTACCTACCCTAGCATCTGTACATTAAAAATCCACACAGGAACCCCAGCCACCGGGCTCCGGCCACGGGGGAAAGGGGGGCGGCAGCTGGCACCCACCGGGCTGCGCTGCGGGGAAGAAACTAGGTCCCGGGGCACAGGGAAAGCGGCTCCTCGGTGACCTGCTCTCCTCTCTGGGGTCGCATGGGCCGGGTAAGGTGGATGCTAGTGGTCTGTGGTATAAATTAGCAGAAGTGCATCCTACTGGTTTGTTTATTTTTCCCAAACCAAGGGTGTTATAAAAGACATTCGCTGCGGCTCATGTTGACAAATAACTCGTGAGCTACCTGACAGTGTTAGTCCAGTTGTTGTCCATATGTCTAAATACCCTCCAAGAGACGTCAATGCCTTTTAGCGAGAGAATTACCTCAAACGAAAACCAGACGAAAGATGGATTTTTTTCTTCTCCCCCAAAACCCGCTTTACACCTGATTGGAGCAATGCCCAGAAAAGATTTTGGAATATTGAGTATCACTTTCCCCATAGCACCCTCGCAACATGACTGGGGTGAGAAGGGTTTTGTTTTCCTTTATTTTCTTTCTTTTTATTTTAAATCCATACCTTCACTAAATGACTTGCGTGCGTGTTTGTGTAACAACGGGTCACTTCGGTAAACAAGACAATTAAAAGAACATTTGAGACTACGTGGATATTTCTCCGCTGCTTGTAGACAGACACCCGGACACCCAGAGGAGTTGTTGAATGCCTCTCCTCCCGTGCTCCCTTTATTTACCCAAATGAACACAGGGAAAGCTTTTAACCGAAGGGAGATTTAAGGTGATAAGCAGCGAACAGGCGGTCGGCACTTGAAGCCTGGAGCTGCAGCCCCTCCGTGGGGTGAGAAGGATGGGGGGGGTGCTTCAAAGGCTGGGGGTTTTGTTGACATTTTTGGTCTTTCGAAAGCCCAGACCGTTTCTTCTTCCTCGAAATATTCCGACGGTTGCCTTGCCAATGCAATCTCATTTAAAATTGTTTTAGCCGAAATCTCGCATCGTCTGGTTTGACAATTAGTTTAGGCTCTGGAGCGTCCCTTATGGTTTTAGGAAAGTCTCTCAACCCTTCTCCTCTCCCCGCCCCAGGCGCTCACTTTCTGCTCTATCTACTTTTCTTAGACCCAGCAGTTTTAGGAGCCACGTCTGTGTTTTTTTGTGGGTTTGGGGATTTTTCTTTTCCAGGGGACTAGCGAGATGAGGGACAGTCCGACTCCCTGGGAAAGAAAGAAACCCCCTCGCTCCACATCCACTTTGTGGACAGTTTTAAAATGCCTCCATCTCCTGAGGTAGGATTGGGTTGGGTGGTTTTTTAGCTCTTTCTTTGGTCTGTGTGTGGGATAATTTGTTACTGTTTTTGTTTTTCCAGCGCTTATCAAGACTTACTTAAACCTTTCTCAATCCTCCTCCTCCTGCTCCCCCGCCACTCGGTTCACTTTGTGCCATAGAATGAACCGTACCCTGTTAAAAGATGGTGGTGGGAGAGACATACACGCACACAGAGAATCTGTCTGCACCTTATTTCTCCCAGACACGATTTTGGGGTGGGGAATTGCCCATCCTCACAACCCACAGTCTCGACGAACCTTGGCCGCTCCTCTCCGGGGCCCAAAGGGGAGAACGGAGCGGCTCCTGGATCACCGTAGCCAACACCCACCCCCCCACTCGCCCCAACCTAACACCCTAAAACCCTAAACCTCAATACAGCCGGGGGGGGGGGCCCTCCTTGCGCGTCCCCGCGCTGAGCCCACCACCCCTCCTTCTCCTTCCCGCGGCGCCGCCAGGTCAGAGGGCGGACGCAGAGAGAGGGAGAGAGAGTGGAGGGGGTGTGCCCGGGACTCGGTGACGTCACATCCCCCTCCACCAGTAGGAGGCTGGGAGCGGGGTGGTGGCTGCCAATGGGAAGCGAGGTGGGTCCGTGAGTGGGCTCGGC
>WYDI02003831.1:16008-42191 GCA_009867235.2 Psittacus erithacus
CCCCCACTTCACCCTATCCACCCCCCACCACCCCCATCCCCACCCCCCGTTATGTGAGAGGGAGAGCCAGGGAGCCGATAAAGGGGCTGGGGAACAGGCAATGTCTGCCTGCCCATCGGTGTGAGGAGCAGTGACAGGCGCAAACTTTTTTCCCCCGTGCCATTAATGAGCCAATTAAAGAGTTGGGCTCCTCACCCCGGGAGAGCTCTCTGCAGGCTGCCGGGCTCAGGGACTCAAGGTAGGTACAAAGAAGATCACAGCCAGCCCACCACAAGCCGTCAGCTTCGGCAAGGAGCCGTGGAGACGCGGGGGTCTGGGCTGGGGGTCGCTATTCCCCGGTGGAAAAAGAAGAAAAAAAAAAAATCATGATTTGGTTGGGAAAATGTGATGTTTGGGTGGATTCCCGCTCGGGACGGGGCTCGGCAGAGCGTGTGTCCCCTGGCTGGGGTAAGACACCCTCCCTCCCAACCTGGGACATGAGGAGGGCAACCGAGACGAAGGGAAAATTTAAGCCAGAAAAAAAGAGAAAACAAAAAAGAAGGAAAAAATACTTGGGGATGGCAGCAGGGAAGATCTGGCCGCGGCAGCGGTGCCAGCCCGGAAAAGAGCGGAGGGGCTGGCGCGGCCCCGCCAGCACCGAAACCGGCCGGTAACCGTGAGCCAGAGGCTGTTTTCTGCCGTGACTTCTTTCTGGCCACGAAGTGCGCACCTGGGCTGGGGAGTGAGAAGGCTGTGGGAGGGGAGCATGGGGCAGGTTCCTCCGCGGGCGCGCTGGGTGGCAGGAAAATATCCTCTTTTTTTTCTTCTTCTTCTTTTCTTTCCCCTCTGGTGGGAGAAAATACTACACCCGCCGGAGGCCCGTTCTTGATTATTTCTCGCGGTCCCGCTGCGGCGTTGCGCTCCGGCTCTCTCACCCCAGGACCGCTGTTGTCTTCACAGAGGCCTCCGGGAGGCTGCCCCTGGCCCACAGTTTCTGGCCTCGGATTGACAGCGGACCACGAGAAGAAACGGGATTATGATGAGCCTCTTCCGAGGAGCTATGCTGCCCGCCATGAGCAGGGGAAAGGGCCAGAAAAACCTCCTTTGGTTGCTGCCTGGCGCCACAAGCTGCTAGCTTTTTTTTTCTCCTTTTCCCTGCAGTTGCTTGGAGCCTCTGAACTGCATTGGATAAATGCCTTTCTTATCCGATTGACTCTGCTTTCCAGAGAATATTTTATTTTTTCGTTTTAAGAACACCTCTCTGGTCTTCAATATTTGTTTGCATTTTACGCAACCAAACGGTTTCCCAGAGCAATGGCCGCACTCAGAACCTGATGCTCCGGAGAGATGAATTGCAGCTGAGTTTCCCTTCCACCTTTGGATGAATCTCTGGAGCTTAAATTGTAGGAAGGAAGGGGGAAAAAAACACGATGAAGGAGAAGTCCAAAAATGCTGCCCGAACTAGACGGGAGAAAGAAAACAGTGAATTTTATGAACTGGCTAAGTTACTGCCCCTGCCCTCTGCTATCACCTCTCAGCTGGACAAAGCATCCATAATCAGGCTCACCACCAGCTACTTAAAAATGAGGGTGGTTTTTCCAGAAGGTAGGTGGGAATATCTATTCGTCTGTGTTTCCATTCCGATCCAGGTGTCTCTTGTCACTTAAAACAAAAAAAAAAGTAAATGGCATGGGATGTTGTGCTTGGAGGCAGGGTGCTCTCCGCTGTCACTTTTCTCTGTCGTAAATACTTTCCCTTCAGCTCTTGTGACAGGTTTGGTTGAGGACTGAAGGTGCTTTTGTCAACACTTGAAGGCCGTGAGCTCTGCTGCCTGTTGTGCTAAAGCAAACAGGGGGTTTCTTTTCCCCCAGTCCCCCTATAAGATGTGCGTCCCCCTCAGAGCACGTGCATGGTGGAAGAGGGGACGATTCCCCCCTATTTATAGCCATACTGGGGGGGGGAGTTAATATATGGGTAAATATTTACATAAGTCTATGCAAAGTCGTAAAGCCTTAGTTCAATTGTGGAGCAAAGGTGCGGTTTACAGGTACAGCCGTGCTCTCTCTCTCTCACACACACACACATACAAAGCCTAAATAAATAAGCCAGGCACACCGATTCGCATCGTGAATGTGATGTGCCTCGCTCTGAGGATCAGAGGGCAGTCTGAGGGCGTCAAAAATTTCCGAGGTCGATTAACAGGCGGTTTGGATTTGGATATATTCCCCACACACACACACACACGCACAAGCTGCCAGCCCAGCTCCTGAGCCTGGGCCGGATTCTCATCGACAGTCGGGCAGCAGCAAATTTCCCGTTGGCTTTCACTGCCGCTGCGATGTCCCGCTTGTCCAGCAAAAGCAGATTTCGCCGTCCTAAACTATGTCTTGCTTTTAAGTAGAATTAGGATTCTAAAGCGGCTGTCTTGGGTCTTCTAGATCGGCTGCTAAAGAAAACAGCAGAGAAAGTTGAGAAAGTTGGAATAAAGTTCTGCTGTGTTCTCACTCTCTTGCTTTTATAAGATGGGGAAGTGGGGAGGGGAATGAATCAAAAGTACTTAACCAATCTTTTATTTAGACAACTCAACAGAGAGTCTGCGTGAAAGAAAAATTAAGAGCTTTTTTTCCTACCTAATAACAAAATGTGTTGCATCTTTTGTTATGAAGTGTATATACGTAAGAAGCAACGTAATGTACGTATGCCCCTCTGTTTTCCGTAGTTGTAACTCGAGTCAGTCGGTCTGTCCATCTATTAAGTTTTATAAATCAGGACTGGGTATACAGCCTGGTTTTGGTTTGGTTTTTGTGTGCGGGGGGGTGGGGGGGGGCGGAGATGATGGTGGTATGTGTTTGTTGTTTTTTGGTAGTAATTTTTACCTGAATAAGTCTTCGAGCTACTGGTCCTAATTCTACTTTTTAAAAGTAAATATACGATAGGGCAATGATTCTGGCTGGGAGAGGTTCCCTTTCCATACACTGCTAGGTATGAACGTTTGCACCTTAAGTACACAGCAGTAATTTCCAGCCAAGTGCATCTTGCAATATTTTCTTCAAACTAGTGACTTAAAACCAAAGAATGGGATAATGAAACATTTTAAAAATAATGGTAATTAAAGCTTCTATCAAGCTACTTTCTGATGTGATCTGCTACCACGTGAGGATCATTATGCGGGACAGCCCTCGGCTTCAAAGGAGACCGAGTTGTCCTTTATACTGTCAGCGCATACTTTATAAAAATAAAGCTATTGCAAGCTCTGATGCCCGTGATGTTCCTAAAAGGATTATTAGCAGTGATTTGTCAGCTCCGGCGGTCTCAGTAGGCTACCTTTCTGCGTGATTTCTAGCAGGTCTCGTCAATTACTGCTGCCTATGTAGCGGGTTGTTTGATCAGAAGAAGCATATGGTGTTGCTTGTAGGCTGTGAGTAATCAGGGGAAGAGCAGAATAGCTGCTCCCCGTCCCTCGGTGGCGGCGCAGGATGTTTGAATGCCCTGGGGAACCCTGTAGCCAAGTGCTCCGGGGCCGACACCGCTCTCGGCCGCAGGAGATGTTGAGAGCGGAGGCAAGAGGGGACGGCGGATCCCTCTCAGCTTCGTCAAAGGCAAACTCAAAAAGGCAAATTCAAAAGAAAGGCAGAGAGCAGGCACGGAAGGGCTCGCCACTCTGCTGCAGGCCCTGCACCGGGCGGGCAGGCGGCAGATCCACGCGGGACCGCAGCCGCTTCCCCCCTTTCCCCTCGGAGCCGTGCATCCCTACGAAGGGGGTGGGACACAAAGGTCCGAGATCCGGAACGCGGAGTGGAGCCGGGCCTGGCAGGTTCTCCGTGGCCCCGCGCGGGCTCATTCGCCCTTCCGCGCACTTCTGAGGAGGCGGAGAGCGTGCCGCGGCCCCGCGGGTTTTCTGCTGCTCGCCGGTTTCTGCCCATGCAGGGCATCAGAATGACTGTTTTTCCCGGGACCTCGGGGGCCGGCGGGGGCGCCGGGAATGAGCAGGATTGGCCTCTCGGGCTCCCGGTGCGGCTGTGCTTTGCACCGGCAGTTTCCGCTCTTTCGGCTGCAGGGAAGTGGGGAAGAAGGCGAGGAAGAGAGGCGGCGGGGGCAGGGGGTGTCCTGGTCTCCCAGTGCCCCCCAGCCAGGATAGTAAGTCATTGCGTTGCTGGGAAGAGAGGACAGGTAGTGGCACCGAAAGGAAAAACCTTAATGAAAGTAGAAGGCAGGAGGGGGACGTCGGATGAATTTAATAGAAGAGATGTTTGCTTGTTTTTCCCTGGGGAGGAAAGCAGTACAAAAGTCAGAACAGAGCCGATGAGTTGGGCAAAGGGCTGGAGATGGGCAGCAGGAGGCTCGGGAGACCGACGAAGTGCCGGCCAAAGAGATCGTGGAGGAGTCGAGACAGGGAAGAGTGGTCTCTTTAGGAGCGAGCTGCAATTCCACTGTAACTCACTCCCCCTCTCCCCCGTACAAAAGCGAATTCCCATCTGCCCGGAGAGTGCCTACAGAGGGGCTGTTGTAAATAACCACTTACAGGCAGAGGCGCGCTCCCCACCGCCGCGTACACGCGGGGCTGGCGACCGGGAAAGAGGCGGCAGAGTCGGACTGCAGTTGTGGGCGCAGTTATGTATCTGTAATGCTCCTAGAGAGAGAGAAGGTGGGGAGATTTCGGGTTCTTTTTGGAAACGAGAGTTTTCTGGGGATAAAACACCAGGAGAATCAAGTGCAGAAAATCACGGTGAGGTTTCTGTCTCACACCCAGAAACCTAAACACAAACTAGTGTCACTGTATAAACTTGATAAACGGAACAGCGTTTTTCCAGGGAGCTCTCGCTGGAAATGGCGGTGTAATTCTCACGAGCTATTAAAACGCTCGGGTTGTCCTCTCTCTGCTCCTGATTTCACTTTATTCTCCAGCGGATTAAAACTGTCAAGGGCGTAAAATGATCAGCGGCTGAGGTAGCTTTGCATCATTTCAGTGCTAAAACTCTTGCGTCTCAGGAGGAGCAACCCTGTAAAACGTATAGTAGCTTTGGGTGATTAGGCAGCTTCTGGAAAGGCTGGCGGGCTGCTAAATTGCTGAGGACAGTAAGGAAGGATGGAGTTTTGGTAGGGTTTTTTGTTTTGTTTTGTTTTTTTTGTTGTTTTATTTTTTTTTCTTTTTAAGGTAGAATTTCCTAATAAATTTATGCGTGACTTAACGTTCATTAAAAAATCCTAAAATTGCAATTTAATATTAAACTCTTAATGGCGAGTAACATACCCTCAAAAAATATCTGAAAACATCTCCGAGGTGTCGAAAGACTAACGAGCTTTCCTTCAAAAAAGATCCGGTCGCTATAACCAGCGGTGTAATTCTTCACTGACCCTCACCAGGGTCCCAAAGTGAATAGAAGAGACTTTAAAAAACCCAAAAAAACCCCAAACCAAACCTAAAAAAACCAAAAAAACAACCAACCAAACAAAAAAAAACCCCACTCCCCAAGTGTCTCAATAGAATTTTTGTGTTTGTTGGGCTTTCTTTTTTCTTTTTTAGTGAAGAATATCGTAAGGATGTTATTCTCCTTAGGCAAAGAGGGAGGGAAAAGGAGGGTTTGCAGCCCCCATCCTTTGGGGATGGATCCTTTCAGCGGGAAAAGGCGTTTGATTTTCTAGACAAAAGAAGAGGCTCCATTTACATAAACTTTCGCCGAATCAGGATGGTTAACATTTCAATATTGAAACCCTTAGCCTTGTTCTATTTTAAAGGAAGAAAAGAGCAATAGGGGGAAAAAAAAAAAAAAAAAAAAGAAAGAAAGAAATTAAAAAAATCCGTTTCCCACGTGGATAGGTGATTTAATGCTGTTTTTCTTACTGCTAAGGGAAATGATTGGGCATTGGGTTTCAGTGTTTATTTTCTTACAGAAGTTTTTCTCATTTAAGCTGCAGTTTACTTTTCACGCTGCCTCACTGTTTAATTCCAGTTTTGATGCGAACTTGAAACGTGAAGTGCAGAACTAAACCTCTCGCATGATCGTTGAAAAAAAACCCAAAGAACAACCAAACCATATTTAGGTGTTAGAAAGACCACGAAGTGATACGAGTGAGGAAAAAAACCCGTATTTTCTTTAGAAACATCCTCTCCCTTCTTAGTGACAAACAGCCGTTTTAATGTTGGAGGATATCGTTCAACTTGCATGAAAATATCGCGTGTTAGCAAATGTATTGGTGAAATCCATTCTCTTCCCAATTTCTTCGGAATAAGAGCTATTTGAATATGCATTTTCTGTAGAAGCGAATAAGTAGTTGGAGCTCGAATATTTCCCCGATTCCTCTCTCCTCTCCAATTTGGGCATGGTTCCTTTTGTTTGCATTTCAGAGCGCGATTTCCTTACCCAGTGTGTGCCAAAATGCTGGTATTTCTGTAGAGAGTGAATCCGTCTCGGCATTATTTCCACTACCGTTTTCTCAATAGGGTTGTTTGTTTAGTCAACAGGACTGTTCCTCTTTTCCATTATTATTTTTCTAAAGAAAGCGGGATACTAACTTATCTCTGCTTCAAATGAACACGTGTGATTTACCGATATAATAAATCTTTACAAAAACTTGCTAATGGCATCTGCAGGCAGTTGGAAATGAGCAGCATTTTTTAACATAGCTTATTCCATTTCATCTGAACCCTCCGACGGCGACCCACTCCTTCACAGAAGCCTTATTTGGCCGAGCTTTTGAGTTATCATTAACCACTGCCTGTTAAATTAACTGAGAAATCAGCCCCGTCGGGCTCTGGGAGACGGCAAATCGGAGAGCTGGCGGTGGGCTATTTAATTAAATGGTTAATCGAATCAATCTAATTCTTCAATACGACATCCAGTTGCCTTTTCTGAGACATCCAGCTTCCGTCCCTGCAGCTCCCGGTGCTGTTATTTGTCGTTTTCCAGAGAGGGCAGCGAGCAAAGATGACCGCCGTGATGGGGATAGGGACCGAGCTGTCCTGCTTCCCTCCCCCCAGACACCTGACAGTGTCCTGCTTCTCCCTGGAGCAGCCTCAGAGGGGGATCCAAGGCAGCAGTGAGGGGCCGTAGGGATTTGGGAATGGTGCTGCACACCGAGGTGGAATGCCCCTGGTCTGGCGTAAAGCTTTACGAGCAGCTTCGCCGAGCAGGTTGCGTGAAGCCGGCTTGCGGAGCCAGGAGGGAAGCGGGGCCCGGCCGCCCCGGTGTCGCGGGTAAGGAGCGAGACCCGGGCGAAGGTGCCCGAGGTCCTGCACCCCTCGTCCTCCGTGGGGTCAGCATCCCCGGAGGGGCGGGCGGCAGGGCTGCTTTCTCCTCCAGCTTTAATAAGCAGAGTGCGGCTGTTGAAAGGTCAAAACAAACGCAGCGAAACAAAGGCAAGAGGGCACGTCGCCGGGCCGCGGCCCCAGGGAGGCGACTGGCTGCCAGGAGAGGGGGTTTTAGAAAGCGCCTGGAGCTTCTTGGACCGGGCTTAGGCAAAAGTCTCAGCTGCTGCTCCGGTTTCGCTCTGCGCGGGCTGCCTCCGTGCGACCTCTCTGTGCCTCTCCCGCTTCGCATCTACAGAAACGGGGGAAAACTCTCTGCCCACGGGGCTCTGTACCCAAGCCAGCAGCTAGCCGGAGTCCGCGGCTTCCGTGGGCCTGTTACCAGCCCCACCCCTGCCCGTGGGCCTCTCTGGGCGGTGCAGCCAGGCAGAGCGCAGGGGCACTTTCCCGGGAGAGTCCCCAGAGGGTCCCTGGTCCCTCAAAGCCTGTCCCCCGGAGAAGCTGGTTTGGGGCTCAGGCGGGGCTCTGCAGTACGGGATTTTCAAACGGGGATGTCTAATCACCCTCTCTGTCGTTGTTTTAGCCCCTCTGAATCCGGATTGCGCTGATATTTTGTGACCGATAGCCCATTGGGGAAATCTCAGTAGCCGCTTTTGAAAGCCAGCAAATCACTACAAGGTAGATAAGGGCTCGCATCTTCTGGCCACCCCACACTCCTCCAACAACCTCCCACCCCGCCTTCACTATTGCCAGACAAAAGAGAAGGTCGAAGTGGGTTCTGCGCTGCAGATGCTCGCAGAGGGGCAAGCAACACGGACATCAGCCGGGGCCAAGGAGCTGCCCTGGCCTCTATCATTTCCCTGCGCTTGCCTTCCTCTGTCTTTCCTTAGATCAAATTAGGAATGATTGAGGAATCTCTTCTTTCCCCTTCTGTGGGACAGAGGAGCTTCTTGCGGCAATATAGCCACTGGGTAGGGACGATATCCACCCAACCCCTTCATTGGCTGCCGGCACTAAGGCTCGCATCAATCAAAGGATGAGGGGGAAGGACAGGCAACGAGGGTCAACGACGCCGAGCGCAGGGAGCCCGGCTGGGGGGCAAGTTGCCGGGGTGAAGGCATTTCACATGGACCCGCCGGTGCAGCTATCCCGTGAAACCAATGGAGATGCTTTTTGATGTGGAAAGAGGAGTGGTTTTCTATTGGGAAATGCTTAGAGAAAGGCTGAGTCAGCACGGTCGCTCCGAGCAGGATCCGGGCAGTTTCCGTGCACGCTGTTACGGAACTAGGCTGCTCTTTGCAAACTAACCAAGAGCCTGGTTAAAAATTGCCCCCCACCCCCACCCGTGTTTTAGGGTTGTTTTTTTTTTTTCTTTATTTTCTTCCTTGACAGTAGACACTTTCTTGTGGCACAAATTCTTCAACTTCTTAGGAAAAAAAAAATAATTAAATCCTAGAGTGGAGGAGATTGTTAGGTAGGAGTTTATAATCTGTATTTTGTCAAGAGTATCAAATCCATTCCGACAGAAAAGCTCGATCCATTTATTTTTGCTGCTTGTATAACACAGCTGGATGATGCCTTAAGCTTATGCTAGGCGGTTGCTCATCATTCATTCGCCAAGAACTGGCCTAAATGGTGCCTGTGGGATTAGGTCAATTTTAGTGGATCTACTTCGCCTCATTTGGTTACTAATTGGTTTCTTGTTTTATAAATCGAAATCTCATTTTCAGGAAATTACAAAACCCATGCAACCAGTCCATCGATGTAATCCGTGGGTCGGGGGTATTTAAATGGAAATGGTTCTACAATGCATCAAGTATTAAGCAACAGTAAAACTTCGTCGCTGTTTCCAAATGAAATGTGACCTCATCCAGCAGCTCACCCTGCTTCTTAGATCCATAATAGACGCATCCCTTCTAAGGCTACTTATGTAAATATGATAAACCAGACCCTGGTGGGGGAGGGGACGCGGGCAAGAAAGCAAATTTTATCTGCTAAGGTTAATGTGGAATATCTTGGAAATCTTCCAAAATAAATTCTGTTTTGCTTTGTCTTTGGCCGCTTAGCTGGGAAAATTGTTTGCCTAAAAACGATTTAGTTATCCTTCCCCTCACAAAGCTGCTTGTTTCTATTCCAAACCTGTTATGCTGCTGGCTCTCCAAATTACAAGAGAATCTTTAGATCTTGTTTCCAAGCATAACCCTGAAGCAAAAGGGAGAGCTGATTTCCTTGTTTTGTTTTAAATAGACAATCAAAGGATTTGCAGAATTTTCTGCGGTAGGTCAAGTGCAAGAAATCACAGTTTGCCCTCTCAGTAAAAGGAAATTGAAGCGAATAGATGGGGGGAAAAAATAAAAAGGAATATTAATGGATGGGTTTTCTTGTACAATCTTTAAAACCAGTATTTAAAGGGCATCAAGAAAGCCCGTCGATCTGGGAGAGGCTGGGCTTGGCAAGGAATAGGAATAGTCTCTGACTTGGAAGCTCTGAGACATCTGGAAAGTAAAGAATCGGCTCATGTGATAGGGTTTCAAAAAGCCGGTTCGTGTAGACAAACGAAAACGTTTAATTATAAACCATTAATAGACACAGCCGGGTTTCCACCTGAAACATAGCTAGGAGTTCAGCGTCCCGTGAAGAACCGCCTTCCCGGGGCGGGGGAGTTAGCCTGTGCTGCCTGGGAGCTGTTCATTAACCCTCCGGGCTCAGGT
Organism: Psittacus erithacus; assembly: GCA_009867235.2. NCBI lineage: Eukaryota > Metazoa > Chordata > Aves > Psittaciformes > Psittacidae > Psittacus > Psittacus erithacus. Next base: position 25,945 of record WYDI02003831.1, read on the forward strand.
TATTTTCCCTTTTGGAAGAAGAATAATTAGAGCCGTAAACTTCGATTAATAAGCAACTTAAACCATAGGCGGGGAGCGTAGATTTAGTCCCGAATAGAGAAACCTGCCGCTCAGACCTCCCTCCAAGTGAGGGAACGTGGCAAAGAGCCTCCTTGGCCACTTCGGCTCTAACAGGCCGACCTGGCCCCAAATACACAGTGGGGTTTTCTCTCCTTCCCTGAAAGCTGTGCAAGATTTGCCAGCTCCTTGCTGATTTATGACACTCCTGGGAATGGGAGAGTAGAGGTGCCAGAGAAACCCCCGGTGCATCCCCAGCTGCTCCGCCCTCTCCGGAGGGTGCAGAAAGGAGTGAAGCCCGGGAACACAGGAAAGAAGTTGCTGGGTCCCTGTTAATTGGCATGCAGGAATGACTGGGAAGGAGCCTGTTTTGGGCTGGCACCCTGGTACACGCTGGTGTTGTGGGGTGGGGGTCAGGCCGGAGAGGTGACCCTGCCTTTGTAGGGCTGTGAAGTTAAGAAGGAAGGAGGGGAGAGTAAAGCTGTGAAGAAGCAAGTTGGCTTGAAGAGATGGACAAGAAAGGGAGTGGAAGAGAAGGAAAAGCGAGAGGAGAGGGGCAGATAGGCTCCGGCGGCGGGGAGGGCTGCCCCTCTCCGACAGCGCCGGGGAAATCGTTAGCTTTGTTGAAATCGGCAAACACTGAGGTGAAGCTGGTCAATAGCGAGGGATGCCCGGGGCTGCCTGCTCTCGCCACCTTGCCTGTTTGCCTCGAAATAGCCGGAAAACGGGGTCTTGCCTTCCCCGAGCCCGCTCAGCAGGAGGGAGACCCTGCCGGCTGGGCTCTAGCGTCCCCCGGGCGATCACCCCCCCCAGCCATCAATCAGAATTTGTATGTTTTTCCTTCTTTTTTTACTTTAGCTTAGTGTCTGTGTTTGTCAGGCTGAACCTTAATTCATGGCATAAGCGTGAAAGGTTTTAACTGCATCGTTTGAACTATTTCAGCGATAGCATTATGAAAACGCATAGCCCATAAGTAGTTTTACTGCGGTGGAGTCATTTCCATCTGGCTTTTATTCCTCCTCACTTTGCATAAGAGAAAATGAGCGGCATCTGAAACATTAGACGAGTCCGGAGAGATTAATTTCTGGAGGGGGCTGTTTGAAGGCAAATCATCCCTCCCTGAGAGAGACCAAAGCAGCGGGGAGAGGGATGGAGGGAGGAAGGTGAATCCCGGAGCCCCGGCTTCGTGGGCCAAGATTGAGGACACTGACTTTGCGTGAGCCGCAGCGAAGTGCTTTACCGCAGCCGCGAAACTGCGCTCCTCTCAGCGGCAAATAGTTTGCTTTTTGCTGCCTTGACTGGGGACAACTAAAAAGAAAACTGTTCTAACACATTGCCTGGGGAGAGCTGAATCAGTCACCTTTTTCCCTCCCCAAATACGTAATTACAAATCTTCCAGGTGAGAGGACAGTGGCCCCGAAGACAGAAAGAGGCAGGAGGTCACAAACCGAACTGGAAAGTGATGTCTGGCGAGCAGGGGGTCTCAGCCTATCCTTAGCCCGCCCCGTCCATAGCCTGCTGGCTAATTACCGGGCAGGTTGCTGCTGAGCTCTGCCTGCTGCAGTGATTCCTTCCCCCGCGGTCTCCCCGGGTGCTCTGCTCGCCATCGAGAGCTTTTCCTTCCCAGACACCGTCGTGCCACATTAACAGCATCCTTGCCTCGAATGTCTTCCCCCCTCACACCCCTCTGGCATTTTAAATAGTCCTCAGTATTGTCCACGAGGAAAGCTTTTCCCCTGAAGTGCAGGGAGCCGGTTCCCAGCAGCCGAAGGCTGCGCTGAAATCCCTTTTATCTGGCACATTGCTCCACCAAGGTCTCAGGAATGAACTTCACCGTTAACTCAAAATAGACATTTTGGTATTTTTCTCTCAGGGGAGTTAGGTCTTTAAAAAAAACCCCAACCCCCTCCTCCCTAAAACTCCCCCTCCCAAAAAAAAAAACAAAACCAAAACCAACACACAAGAGGCTTCTCTGTGCAACAGAATGATATCTGGTTTTCCAAATATTACATGTGTGCATGTTTTAGAATGAATACAAGCAAAAATATAGGGGGAGGGAAGTTCCCCTCTAGCTGGCAAAGAGTAGGCAATTTTTAATCTCCCCACCTTAACTTTTTTGTGTGTGTGTTTCTTAAATAAACAGGACTTGGAGAAGCCTGGGGCCACTCCAGCCGAACCAGCCCACTGGATAATGTTGGACGGGAACTGGGATCCCATCTTTTGCAGGTACTGGTCTGGAAACGACAGCCATGCGGTATTAATGGTTAAAGAAATCATTCCCTCTTCTGAATTTTAATTGCCACCTTGACTAATTTTTAACTGTTCAAGCGTTGAATAGAGGGGGAAGGGAAAAGGGAGACGACACGGGAGGAGGACAACCTGAATGTCGTGCCTTTCTTTTAGTGGGGCTGTGGTTTGATTCCTCCGGGTCCTTTGCCCCAGCATCGTCCAACACAGGGTCTGTAGCGGGGGATTCCCAGTGTGTCCAGGCGTGCCAGGATACAGAAGCATTATGACTTTTCCCCACATGATTAACAAGGTGACAAGTCCCGACAATGTGCTGACAGGGTGGTGCAGATACAGGGAAAGACTCTAGAGACAGGCTGGGGGAGGCTGACCTGAACAGAAGGGCTCAGCCGGCGTGGAAATGAGCATACGTACAAACCAGGTAGGACACATCTGAAAAATGGCTGCCATCTGAAATACCAAGAAATATTAGAAGTTTCCATCACCACGCATTTTTGGCAGGGTTGCGCGGCCTTTTGGGGGCCTATTCTGCCCTTGGCACACCCCCGCGACCCATCTATAGCCGCTGAAACGTGCCTGATACATTGTTTCTTCCCTTATTTACCCTGTGAAGAATTTTGCATCCTCCTCGCTCTCTGGAAGTCTCCTTAGCAAATACCCAAGAGCTAAACCCCCAGTGGCATTTGAAATGGGATAGAATTATTCAGGATTTCTGGGATTGACGTATCAATTATCGTGTAGCTGGGACCTGTTCTTAGATGTTTCCCAGGCACCCTGAATTACTTTTGAGCTCGGCCTCTCTGAGAAGTGGGTTGTATCTCAGGACTCCAGGAGTTTTAGAGGGATACTTGGCCAGGACTTGCCCATTTCCTTCCGACGTTTTGAATCATCACAGCCTGAAAAGAGATGCTTATTTGCTAAAACAAATCAGAGGGACAGGTACTTCATGGATTTGTCTGTCTTCGTGGGTGGGTCAATCTGTTGATGTATTTATACTTCCCACCCCTGAACCCTTTCCTGCAGACGTTGGACGGTTTTATATTTGTCGTGGCTCCGGATGGCAAGATCATGTACATCTCAGAGACAGCCTCGGTGCACCTGGGCTTGTCGCAGGTAAGCGGGAAGGGGGGGTGGGGGGGTGGCCTGTCGCATAATTTCCCTCCATCCTCTGCAGCCAGGGGAGGTGCGTGCGAGAAGCGTGGTCGGTGCCAGCAATGAACCCCTTTCCTCCTCCTCTCTCACAGGTAGAGCTGACCGGCAATAGCATTTATGAGTACATCCACCCGGCCGACCACGACGAGATGACGGCGGTGCTCACGGCCCACCAGCCCTACCACTCGCACTTTGTGCAGGGTAAAGTAGCCAGCCCTCTGCTCCGCGTGGCCTGCGCGGCCGCGGAGAAACCCGCGCCTTACCCCGGCTCTGCCTTCCCCCCCTCCCAGAGTACGAGATCGAGAGGTCCTTTTTCCTGAGGATGAAGTGCGTCCTGGCCAAGAGGAACGCGGGATTGACCTGCGGGGGCTACAAGGTGCGTGTCCACGGCCAGAAGCCTCCCTCCAAGCCTTCTTGCCCCCCTGCTCCCTCAGCGCCGAGCACCTGGGGAGGGCAGTGGAAACTGGGACAGGCGTGGGGCTAGCCCTTTGCCCGTGGGCCTGTCCCAGCCCGGTGCTCTTTCATGTGGTTCAGAGCCAGAATTTCTCTGAGAGTTCCAGGTTAAAGAACTCAAGACACAAACCCCGAACTCCCCGTGGGTCTTGATTTTGTTGCTGTTGTTTTATTTTGCTTTCTATACTGAACCTCGCACAACCACTGATGGTCTCGAGGTGTATGTGGAGGCTGTCAGGTGGCAACATGGGAGAGCTGGGTTTGTTTATCTCTTTGCTGGGTAACTCGTCAGTTTCAGGGCCAGCTCTCCAGGTTAAGGGGTTAGTCCTGCTCGTTCTGCTCAGGGCTCCTGGGAGAGAACAGCCTCTGCTCTCCCACCTTCTCCCTGCTGTCGTGTCAGCTGCACGGCGCTGAAGAGCAGTGGGTACTTACAGACCACAGAGATGTTGCCCTGTGTCCTACCGCAGAACAAGAACATCTGTTGAGCTTATTCTGAGAAGAAACATCCTAATAATAGAGGAGTAAGGATGGAAATACACAGCAGTCATCTGCAGGAATACATTTAGGAGACATACCTAAATCTACGTCCAAAGATACATCCTGGCTATGGAATGTGTTTGCTCGATCTATATAATAAGCGTGTCTTACATACGTGACATATGCACACATGTAAACTCTTTCTCTCACAGGCATACACTCTTCATTACAAAGTTGTAACTGGCTTGGCACTTCCACGTCTTTCCTTTTTAGAATAATAATAAAAGCATAGTTAGGAGGTGATCCAAAAGACACTTAAGTCAGTGGAAAAAAAAACCCCAAACCTAATTGACTTTAATGGGCCTTAGATCAGTGCTGAAATCTCGTATGGAAAAAACCCCAATCCCAACCCAAACAGAACAGAAGAAATCCCGCAGACAGTGCCTCTTTGCTGGAGAGGTGGCAGGGGCAGTGGCTCCAGGGCTCCCGGAGGCGGCGCCGGCACCAGCCGAGGTGACTGGGGGGATCCGTCCTTGTACCCCCCGGAGGGGGAGGTGGGAGTGGGCGACGGGGGACTCCTGTCACAGCCCCTCCTGCCCTGCCAGGCAGCTCCCGAGCCTTCCTATGTCTCCGGCAGGTCATTCACTGCAGTGGGTACCTGAAGATCCGCCAGTACAGCCTGGACATGTCCCCCTTCGACGGCTGCTACCAAAATGTTGGCTTGGTTGCCGTGGGCCACTCGCTGCCACCCAGCGCCGTGACGGAGATCAAGCTCCATAGCAATATGTTCATGTTTCGGGCCAGCCTAGACATGAAGCTCATATTCTTAGATTCCAGGTAGAGCTGGGGTTATTTCCAAGTCCATTCCCCTGTCCCCTCCCTTCCTCTCCCCCAGGCCTCCTCTCATGTCCTCTCACCCACTGCTATCATCACCCACTGTTTGGTGTTATGTACTGCCTCCGTCTCTTGCAGGGTAGCTGAGCTAACAGGTTACGAGCCCCAGGACTTGATAGAGAAGACCCTTTACCACCACGTCCATGGCTGTGACACCTTTCACCTGCGCTGCGCACATCACTTGTGTAAGGAGATGGTGATCTTGCAGACAATTTGTTCCTCACCCTCTCTCTCTGCAGATGGACTTTGAGTTTGCTAGGATATACTCCTAGGTCGGAACGGGGAAAGCCAGCTTACTGAAGGAGAGGATAAGCAAAATCCTCAACAGGTTTTAATGAAACAAGTCGTTAGAGACTGAGCACCGAGCTGGAGGCAGGAGGGAGATGGAGGGGATCGGCAATGAAAGGCTGTTTTTCCCTCCTCAGCTCCCGGTTGTAGGACAAGAACTCCCCCGCACAAACCTTAGGCTCTCTGTTAGGAAAAACCCTTTTTTCTTGCTCCAAAAAGCCATGCCAGTGAAATTCAAATACTTTTGTTCCATTTCCACCAAATTTCACAAATCTTATCTGTGCATCTAATTTTACTGCTGTAGTGAGCCCGATTCGGAGAGCTGTTCTTTATTATATTTTGATATAATGATGACATTAATACATGGATAGATGAAAAAAAAAGATATTAATTTCCGGTAAGTTTCCTTACAGAGAATGTAACGAGAAGAGATGAAACCCAAAGCCAGATTTATAGAGTTAAATCTCGATGATGAGATGTCTGTGTTGGGGGTGGTGGAGGGCATTCACACACATCCCACCCCCTCCGGTGTGCTCACAGTGCCCCACCAATCTCCCCGAACAGCCTCTGATCACGAATGGCCCGGCCCTCAGGGACCGAACCAACTCTGCCCTGGGGATCTCTACCACTGTTGCCCATGGGGAGGTCGTTCCACGTCGCTTCCCCAAGTGATGCTAAGGGGATTCCCACCCCCTCTGGTCTCCCAGGAGGGGCTGGGGCTGGGGCTGGGGCTGGGGTGTGTGCTTCTTCCCAGGGCCGGTGAAAACAGAGGAGCTGAGGCTCTCCCTTCTTTGTCCCCGCAGTGCTGGTGAAAGGGCAAGTGACCACCAAGTACTACCGCTTCTTGGCTAAGCACGGCGGCTGGGTGTGGGTGCAGAGTTATGCCACCATCGTGCACAACAGCCGCTCCTCCCGCCCGCATTGCATCGTCAGCGTCAACTACGTCCTCACGTAAGTCAGCCTGCGGGTCGCTACAAGGTGCGCTGAGCAAAGAGAGGCCAAGCGGAGCCGAGCGCCGGGCACCTGCCTGTGCCCGGTCCCGGCGGTCGCAGCCGCCGACCGCCCCCCTCTCCGTTCTCCAGTCACGGCTGCTGAGCCCCTGTCTGTCGCACTGACCAGTTCTGCTAGGAAACACACTGAGCACTTTCATCTACATGAAGGGTTTCCCATCTGTCTGTTTCTTTAGAGAGGGGGAAAAGATTTAGAGGTTTGTCACCCACGTATTTTGCTGCCTTCCCGCCTCCCTTTAATTTTTTTCTTAAAGTTTAAATGCACCCAGCATTAAATAAAATTTAATGCAGAGTGAAAAAAAAAAAAAAAGAAGTTTTCACGGACGGAGTTATTTATATTCAACAAACAGGACATCTGTTTTTCTTTTCAAAAATCTGGGGTTTGAAGTTCTTAATTTCATCCAGAGTCTCTATCAAAGCTCCGAGATTTCTTTTTTGTTCTTGGAGAGCGATCCTTTTAGTGAACCACAAAGAAAGTTGGTGACCAGAAAGGTCAGCAAAACTTTTAAAAACATAAAATACTTTTTTTTTTCTTTAAATGAGAGTGACTGCTGAGATAGCGTGTATCCCAACGCATCTCCTTGTGTTCTTGTATTGGGGGATTGCTAGGGTGTGCTTTAGCTGAAATTCAGGGGCCCAGTGAAGGAAGGAAATTTGTTCTGACTGTTTGGAAGTACTTGTCACCAGGACTGTTGGCATTTCCTCATGACTCGGCAGTAGCTGCGGGTGGCAGCACTGATGTTTCCTTGGGACAGTAAAGCTGGTCCAGGCGGCGGTGCCTCGTTGGTCCTCGGGGCTGAGTATTCCTCTGCTCTGCTGTTTTTAAATCTGGAGGCAAATGCAGATGTGGGAAACGTCTGTGAGGCACAACTCCCACCTTCCCTAAAACTGCGGAATGGCAGCATCACGATTTTACCGTGGCGGGGTTTCAAGCTTTCTCAGGTGGCGAGTGATTTGGAAGCCCAGGTCAGGACGTGCTTCCCAAGCTGAGGTGGCCCGGCTCTGGGCATGTATGCAGACTTGGCTGGTGGGGAGGGAAGGAGCAGCGGATGACAGCGCCTGCATTGGTCGGACGTAATCACTTTGGTGCGTAAGGGCATCGTGCTCTCAGACGGGCGGGCAGAGATTATTGCGTCTGCATGAGGAAGCGTACGTTTGGGTCAGCACTCTGGTTTAGGGAGTAAAAAGATTTTCTCCTTTAAAGAAAATACTTTTACTCACTTTTAAAAGAGGTGCTGGGAGCGGCGGCGTAACACTCCAGCATTCACCCAGCGAGGATGCGGATGAGCAGAGGAGAGGCGTCATCACCTCTGCTTCAGCTGCATGTCAGTTTTCCCTGTACCAGCCCTTCTCTGTTTATACCGCCTAGTGAAGCCCAAAGCACTTGTATTAGGTGAACGGGAAACTGCAAAAACAGAAGTCCGTGTAAGAAACAAAGAACCCAAAGGTAGCTAGCACGGTACAGCGGTTTTGCACAAGAAACAGTACCTGCTTTTCTATGAGCACCTGAGATTGTCGGTCTTTTCCCTCTCCTTTAATCTCAAAAGCATAAATATCAACCACGGATCTCTACCTCAAATGACCAGAGTGGAAACGAAACATCCCATCTGATCTGCTTAAAGTCAGTCGGGGATCATGCTCGATCTGTTCCCGGCTGGCCGGGGTGACCACCACGGCCCGCCACAGCAGGCAGGGAGTACCGGTTTCCTATGGGGCCTGGCATACAACCCCCTCGGAGCTGTTTTCTGGCAGAGGGACGGTTGCACCCTGCGCGGTCCTACCCCATCCCTACCCGCGCACCAGCGCTCAGCCATCACCGCGGCACCCCAGCAGGGGAGGCTGCCAGTGGCCCATTCTCCCCCCTCAGCCGTGCATAGCTCAGGTGCGCCGCCCTCCACACCCCGGCGGGATTTAATTCCTGCCGCCTGGGAGCTGGGCTCCGAGAGGGGGTTTTTGATGTTTTCTCCGGGAACAGTGCAGAAGCGGTATCACAGTAGCGCCATTCCTTTGCCTCTGGATTTTTCGCTGGAGGCAACATCTTTGTATTTCGATGCATATGTATGGACTTTAAGAAGGAGGTTAATTTAAACCTGGTTTCAGCGAGGCAGAAACGTAGGAGGACTGTAGCTGTCCTTTCAGGATTTCCCCTGGAGAATGTAGTTACACTGCGACACGCCTTCATTACACCTCTGTGTAAGGCTCCCCTTGCGCTCTTCGAGTGATTGCCTCGAGTGAGGAGGACGGCAGGAGAGCAAGAAGGGAGCCAGTCTGGCTAAGCATGAGGATACTAAACGCTGAGAGGTCCATCACTGGTTGCAGCAACTGTCATGTGCTGCCGGTGGCTGCAATGCAGGCACCACCATCGCATTGAAGTCGACCCCAGGTCCTCGGGGTCTCATCAAGCCTGCCCGGTTCTTCGTCAGACTGCTGCAGAGGAAGAAATAGAGTCCTGCTTGCTTCTGCTGCTACTGAAGTCACTTCCCTGGGCCTAGGGGATGGGTGTAGATTCAACTATATTATTTTTATTCCTATTATTATTATTTTAGCCTGTCATTTGTAAAAATGAATGAGAAGAACAGGTCCTGCTGTGCGCTGGGGGCTGTAAGCAGAGAAAGGACTGACTTTTAAAAAAGTGAGAAGTTACCAGATTCAGAAGGGGACTATCTGAGAAAGGTGGGAGAGTCAGGCAGGGGGATGCTGAATTTTTCCTACCCAGAATTGGCTTAATTGTCTAAATGAGCTGTTCAGAGTTAGCACTCAAATGTGGAAGGTAGGCGGGGAAAATACAGGGGAAAATGACAGGTTGTGGGGACTTGTTGTTTTCCTCTGGTATGAGTTAGGCTCCACTCCGGGAGGGCTGAGTAAAGGCCCTGTAGCACTCGAAATTTGCAGATGTTAAATATGCTTTATTCTGGTATAACTCCTATAGCTGCTGCAGTTCCTTAAGGATGACACTGGATTATTCTAGTAAGCTAGGAACAGCTGAGATATATGTGTGTGCTATGGGCTTCGCCTAGTCTTCTGCTCAGCACCTGGAGCAGATGCAGCTCATGACAGAGGATTGGGTTTTCCTGCTGCCTCCCAGCGTAAACCTGGGGAGGACAAAGATGCTCATGAAAGGGAAAGGCAAACCTTTATGCGTCAACTTTGTGGTATGAAAGCCGAGGAGAAAGCACAAGAGGTGCAAACAAGTGTTTGGGATTGTAGGGTGGAGCTTGAGAGGTGGGAAGCCTCCTGCCAAAGATTCCTTTGAAAATAGGAAACGTTGGTCCCTTCCGCTGAAAATAGCAAAAGGGATTATAAGCTTTGGACAGGGTTTTGACCTGCTGAGTCCCTGCTCCCCTCACACAGTGCTTCTCCACTCAGGGAAAGCCCCAGGAGTATTTTTAGGTTTTTTTGGTTTTGTTTGCTTGTGGGCTGAGGAGCTTTTCCTCACTATTGAGAGGAACCTGAGTGCTTTGATGTTTTGCAAAGGAGCAGGCACTGAGTGGTGCAAGTGCCAAACTGGTCTGGAGGGTCAGTTTTGGTGCAACCTGAGCAGAAAGAATGACAGTGTCTTACATTGTAGCACCCCAATTTCCCTGGGTGATATCAATGCAAAAATAGAACAAGAAAGTGTTCATGTGGAAGGGACATCCCTCATATCCAGTTAAAAAAAAAAAAAAGTAATTTCCATCTTCCATAAATCCCCGGCTTTGAGCAAGTGAATTCTAGGCTTGACTACAAGTGTTTTTAATAACTATATACATTGAACTAAACAGGTATGGTGGCAGAGGCATTTGAGCAACAAGAGGAAAGGTTTTCTTTTGTGTGATAGCAGTGCGTCAAAAATTAATATAAATGACCTTTAAGGACTCCAGCTGTAAAACACACATATTTGCTCTTCTTTGTATTCAGCTTGGCATATGTGAGTACAAAGAATATGTGTTTTTTTTCTTGTTTGTTCTGTACACACGGTTGCATTATCATTGATTATTAACTGTGCATGTTTATCACAGAGGGGGACTCAAGTATGAGTCAATTGATAGAGAATGCAACTGCTGAAGTTTATATTTAGATCGCAAACAACCTCCCTTTAAACAAATGGATAATGCAAAGTGCAAATCCTTTGACTTTTTGAGCATGAGCAAATATTGCAATAATTTGTCCCCAGAGAAAGCTAAGGAAGCTTTTCTATATATATTTCCTTGTCCTTTCGCATTTAAAAGAATAGCAGTAGTAGTAATGTATCCAGATAACAGGGATTAGTTACCTAATTGTAACTAATCTCTGTTCTGATGACACAATATGTATATGATGTAGTTCCAGTTACCTCTTCAGATTGCATTATGTAACTGGCTGATTAGAAGCACAAATTGAATGCAGTTTCAAAGATTATTTCAATAACTGCCATATTGACAAATGTTTTACTTAATGATGTGGTAAATGAAATTTAGAATAAATTAACTGTTAATTGTATCTGCACACTTAATCTTTAAATTATTATTGCTATTTATAGCTTTGTGTATGACCAGATTTAAAATGATTGTATAATGTGGTATCATTAGGTATGATGTCTCAGACCCTTAAAGGCAGTCTTCCCTGACATATTAAGTGGCCTTTAGGGAAATCTGTGCTTCAGGTGAAAAAAAAAGCTCTTCCCATGTTTTTGGGTAGTTACAATGAAGTATTTTCATAGCTTTTCATAGAAATTCTCATTTTGGTCTGTCTCTGCAACATCAAGTCAGAATCAATGGAGAAACCACAAACTATATTTCCACACCTACAGGCCTATTTTTCTAAAGTGTTTCTCTCAAATTGACCTATTTGGAATTGCCAGAATCCTCTCCTCAGTCAAATGTAGATACATGGTCTGTAGTACCTCTCAAGTGTGTGATGCAGTGTGTAAGATAGTGAATACACTGGAAAAGTTATTACTTGCAGAAATATTCTTGCTCTCATATTATGAGTGGAACTAGTTGTATGAGTAAGCTTAGCCACCTAACTTTATACTCAAGGTAAGGCTTAGAGACTTTAACTGGATAATATATTTTTTATTAAGTAGTTATAAATAGTACAATTAAATTTTACCTGCTGTTTTTCCTTTATAGTTCTCTGTATTAATGGGAATTTTGCCACTTGCTTAGTTGTGCACATAACTGGGTTTCAATTTATCTGTGCAATTTGCAGTGTACTTTTGCTAAGACTGGAAATCATATTTCCCATGATTTAATCAGCAATGAAAATATATAGAGGAATTGTTTTAATAAATCAAAATGCTTGGGAAGCATATGCTTCAAACAAAAAGGTATAAAAGGATTCCTCTTGAACTACTCACTGCAGTATTCTGTTTGTTCACCATTAGCTTTTATTACAGACTTGTCTCCCTGGAACATTGTTTATATATTTCTTGCAAATAGGAGACAGGCTTTTCCAGGTGTCCACAATACGTTTCTGCAGTTCTTCTTTGTTCGCATAGGGGTTTTCTTAGCTACCATTTGTTTAATTCACTCCAAATTTCTATGCTTGTATTTAAACCAGGTGACTGTAATGGCTAAGGCACTAAAACTGTGGGCTGGAGTCTACATATGAAGAAAGTTTTATTTGCTAGAGTAAGTACTAAGACTGCAGCTCAGACCTGCAAGAGAAAAAAAAACAACCAAACAAATCCCAAACCAAAAGCAGTCATTAGTTTAAATGTGTGAATACTGATAGTCTCACGCAGCATGAAATTCAAGATTTCTAATAGGTGTCTTTATTCCAAGAAAGAAAAGTGACTTCAAATGCCTTCTACTTCATCCTTTTCCCGTTTAGTGTGCTGGCTGTTACAAGCCTTTGGAAACTCCCTCCTCCCAAAGACTGAGTTACAGATCTTGTAAAATGATTGTCTGGGATTGAGACACATTCAGCAGGAGCAATGGCTGAAGCAATTACTACCTACAGCTGTTTGCCTTGCTCGACTGATGAAAGGTACAGGGCCAGCTCCAGGCACTCTTACTCCCGAAATGCCACAGTTTAAGGTAAACTACCACAGATTTCACTATATGGAAGCATTGGGCTGTACATTGTAGCACAGCTGTTCCTGCTAGGAAGGTTGTTCACACTTTATCCTTACTTTACCCTTCTGCACTTTGAATGGCATGAATGAGACTTGTGAACACCATTACAGCAGCTGGGTGCTTCAGTCTCTTTGGGGATCAGCCCCTGTGGTCCTCCTGCGTGGCAGAGCTGGAAAGACCATAGGAGTTTAGAGTTATGATCACTGCTCTGTGATAGTTCAGAAAGCTGAAGACAAGCTAGGCATTTGGAAGAGCATCTGCTAGTTTTACTACACATTTCTCTCTCATTTATGGATTGCATTAGTGATTGTGCAGAAGAGGCTAGACAAGCAGTTAAATGGTTACCAAAGTATTCCTCTCCATGCTGTCACCCTTTCAATACTCTGCAGAAAACTGGATGCAGAACTGGCTTTTACTCATAACAGCGACCGTGTGTTCCTTAAGCAGGTTTACAATTTTATTAGCTCTGCTTCTGTTTCCTTAATGGGTCGCATGTTTGCTTTTGTTACTTTGTGCTGCATCTCAGTGGGGCTGTGATTCCTATGTTGTTTCACTGTAATTATCATGAGATACAACAGGTGTGGCAAGTTACTAAACTGCTTCTGAAGTAAGCTCTTTCCTCTACAGTATGATGTTCTTGCTAGTTTTTATTTGTACACACACAAATGTGGCATTTCCACGTGGCCTAAATTACGTGTTAACAAATAAATCTCCTTTGTCCATTCAAAAGTGGCAAGTATCTGTTTAAAATCTAATTCTCCTTCCCTCACCTCTCTTTTGTACTTTACAGCATGGGCCAGGCTCCAGCACACATGTTCATACTCAGTAGGTTACTTCAGAGGCAGACCCTTTCACTTTGATGACACTATTTATGGAGGCAGGCATCACTCTGTGTGAACAAGGGTATAGAGTTCGACCCTTCTGAAGGCTGAGGATGGCTGAAGTCTGGAGTCAATCACATGATCTTTAGTACAGTTAGACGATTTATTCCTGTTGTTGTCTTTTGTTATCATTCACTTAGTGCAATTAAATTGCAGAAGCCCTGATTTACTAAAGCACTCGGGCACATGGCAGGCTCTAAAAGAGCTTAGATGTAACTTTCAGTACATGATTATGTCCTAGTGAATTTAGTTTTGAAATAAAAAGACCCCAAACAAACCCTTAGGCACATGTTCAAAAGTAAGAATATTCCTTGGCTTGAAGGATGCTTCTGGTACTGAGTTGAATTGGGACCTAATAAGCAACAGCCGTAGTTTTTCAGGTACAAACCACTGTGTATAAGTCTTGGGGGTAGCAATGTTGAGAACAACAGCTATTATCTGCTGCAGTTTCAGTGTAGATATGGAAACTCGAATGCTTGGCTAACTAAAGTTTGGCTGTATCCCTAGCATTGTGTGCATAATTTGACACAATCTTGAGGGAAGATCCTTAAACCCATCCAATATTCAGTTTTCTTACATTTCTGTTGTGAGTTATGAAGCAAACATGAATGGTCTGCCTTGAAGGCAGCCTGTTCCCAAGTAGCCTGTGGCTTTGATCATCTCTGTACTAAGTTTGGCAGTTGGTAGCCTGGGCTGTTGCTACAGAAAACTCTCTTAGGGCCCGGTTAACTGAAATCCACCCAAAGGCATTGCAAGCTATTTTTCTCTTGCTGCTTCCAAAGACTGTTTTGCACACAAAACAAAATAATAATCTGTCATGACTGCTTCATGAGGCATATCCCAGTAGAGTGTTCGCTCAAATAAGGGCTGGATTTGGGGATAAATAGCTTGATAGCATCCTCCTACTCACAGCCAAACTGCTGCACCATGTGCCCCAATATATTTATGTTGATTCTAAGTTGCTAGTAGGAGAGTTAAAGAAAATATGTCATCTTCTGAAAGGTGATCAGCCTCCTCAGTGCCTTCTAGCTGGTGAAAACCATCAGTGGGATTGGGAACATGGCTTGAGTCCAAAGAAAACTGTGTCTCTGTGACTACAACTCTGTAACTTAATATGGGTTGTGCAATTAGGCCTTCCATTATGGTATCTAGTGAACTCAAGAAAGCAATAGGAGAGAAGGTGCACACTGAGTTGTGATACTCTGGAGTTGCTGTGTATGTGTTGCAAAACTGGTCACTGCAAGCACAGTAAATCTCATACATTATGATATCCTAGGCTTGTGACACAAATTAAATTTTCTGTTACTTCAACAGCAAATTAGCTGTAGTGTTAGTCCAAGGACAATTGTAGGCTGACAGTGGAGTTGATCTCCATGTATGCTGTGGCCACTTATATGGGAACACAGAGCAGACTGGTCAGAGACACTTCTAGGCATTCGGAAACCCTGGATAAATGTGCATGTGAAGCAGTGATAACAGAGTGGTTAAAGCCATGAAAGATCCCTGCCTGCCTAGGCAGCAAAGGTACTAGTCTTATGATAGATTTAAATGTATAAAGAAACATAGCTAGATGCTACTGTGTTTTATTAAATGAGTTTTATTTATTTGTTGAGAAATTTTAGATAGGCGTAGTAAATATTTAACTACCTGTAGCCATTCAACCCACTGGACACTTATTCTTCAGTTTCATAAGCTGGATTTTAACATGAGCATGCATTTCTGGAACTGTGTTTGTTAATGATGAGTTGCGATTAGGAATATTGTCAGAAAGAATTAACTACCATTAGAAAAGTATCCTTTTACTTAATTTGATAGAAAGCATGGGGTCAACAGTAGTTACGCAATGTATGGTGGTTTAACTTAATGCGTGGCCTAGAGGATCAAGGTAGTCAAGTAGGTTATCTTGTATCACTTTTAACATTTAATGGACCCACTTAACAAATCTAACCATGTATAACGTCTACTTTGAAGAGGTAGAATCAGTGATTACCAAGAAAGTATAAAACTGAATATTATGTGCTATCTTATGGCCTCATGCTATTGGCTTTTCTTGCTACTTGTCTCCTGTTTTATTGACATGAACGATTTATACATTGTATGTCTTATCAAAAGTGGATGACCAAGCCTAAGTTCAATACCAACAGAGCCTCTTGTCACTCAAGTGACAAGTAATGTGAGCAGGATTTGAATGCAGTAGATGTTTGACTGTGGGTGGGAAGGAGCTAAAAGGCAATCTATCTGAGGTACAAATAAGGAAATGGAAAAAGAGGTATTTCATTTGTAAAAAAAAAAAATAAAAAAAAATATCAAAAAACCACTCTCCCCAAATGCAAAAAATCAACTCGCATGTCCTTGTCTGCCTTCCTCCTCTTACTGCCTCTAAGATTCAAAAAGAGCAAGGTTCAGTTGAAAAATATTTATCAAGTATTCAATGACGGTTACTTGCTATGTGGGGAGATAATGGCACACAATGGTCCTCAGGAGCAAAATGCTGTCCCTTTGCCAGCTTTTGTCAAAGCTGAGGAACTCTGGACCAGTGAATTGGAAGGACTTTCATTGTAGAAAAGTCTTGTTTCTTCTGAGGATGGTGAAAGTCTCATGATAATAAAGAACTACTCTGATGAAAAAGGAAATATTTGAAAAGTCATGGCAGTCAGGTGAAGTTCCTGACACCTGGAAAAAGGGAAATATAACCCCCATTTTCAAGAAGGGGAAAATGGATGACCCAGGGAACTACAGACCAGTCAGTC
>WYDI02003832.1:0-40811 GCA_009867235.2 Psittacus erithacus
GCCGGGCCCCGCCCCGCGCGGTGACGCCACCGGCCTCCCATTGGCGGCCGCCGCCGTGTTTACAAGCGCGCGCCCTGCGCCCGGAGGACCCGGTCCCGCCCCAGCGGGCGGCGGCGGGGCCCGGGCGGCGGCGGGGCCCGGGCGGCGGCGTCCTCCCGCTGCGAGCGCTACCGAGCGGCCCCGGAACACGTGCCCTCGACCCCAGCCGCACCCGCGCGGTTCCCATCCCGCTGCACCGCAAACACCAACGCTTCCGTCCACTGCGCCCGAGCGCTGAACCCGACACGCAGCTCCAGGGGACGCCTGTGCAGTCACTCCGACCCAGGAGGGACTGCAGGCCCCGGCAGGAAGCGCAGGCTTTCCCGACGCATCGGGTGCCTGACCCTGAAGTCGGGCTGGCTCGAAGGACAACATCCAGAGCCTAAAATGAAACACTCCTCACTTGAGACACAACAGAACCGAAACAGAAAAAGGACGGTCTGGATATGCACTCAAAGCAACAGAAGACAGGCAGCAGAGCAGCATGTCCTTAAGGATCCGTTGTGAAAGCAAAAACCCAAATAAATGCCCACAGGGATATAAACATAACAGCCAAAGCCTCCACAAAGTCAGGAGTAGTCAGTAAAGAAGAGGAGGATGAATGAAACACTTAAAGTTCATAGTGTAGATCTCAGTAAAGAGCAAGCAGGTCCTCTACCAAGGCTCACTCATCCCAGTGAGCCCCATAACACAGCACAGAACCTTCATCTCTCCTCCTGAGGAAACTCAAATATGTAATTTTTATGGTAAAATCCAAGATGTAAAGGTAAGCATCCAGTCTCCTCTACCCGGAGGGGAAGAGAAGTGATAGACATCACTATTGCTCACGAACTCTTTCCTACCTTTTATTGAAATATCTCTAAGGACTGATACTGAACACATCTCTCTTACAGCACCGTGTTGTCTGCATATCATCACCTCATGCCAAAAAGGGCAGCCGGTCCCAGTCAGCAGACCTCTGCTGTGGATTTTGGTAATGAACATCCACCATCTGGCACTGCAGGAATCACGTACCTGTGAAACGCGGAATGCTGCAGGCAGCACACACGGTACTATCTCAGACAAACTGAATGTATGTGCCCCATCCACCTCCAGCGTGCAGGAACAAGAGCTTGGGTGTCACAGGTATGGCCACATGATGCTAACCAAGTGAGCCACCCAATGCCCCAGTTCTTGACAGCCAGATCTTGAACTGAGAAGCCAAGAGTAGCTGAAAGGCTGCCTGTCATGCGGTCTTGCATCAGCACCACTTACATTCAGTACCTGTCACACCCTTGTCCACCCCATACACACTTGACTCAACAGTTCACACATTGCCTGCCCATGTATTTTAAATTCTTGTTTGGACTCCCTATGGCAGCACTTGCTCCTCCCAAACCTCTTTCCTGCATTTGCGTAACAGTAATGCCAAGGAGCGCTTGCACCAGTCTCCCTGGGTCATGTCCCATGCCAAGGACACGTCATCTCTACAGATGCTGTTTAAAAGCAGCAAAGGCTTCAGTAGAGGGCAAACATATGTGCTTCCCACTGGAAACCTGTACTAAAAGGGCTTTCTAATTTGTTACACATCTGTCACTAGAAGATCTCTGTCCTTCAGTTCAGAAGGGTACTTGTCTGATTTTTGTTCTAAGAGAACCTCTGTACAGATATGTCAAATAGCTATGGAAACACACGACACCTTCTGAAAACTTTCAGCTTCATAGAGAAAAAAAGAGGCTGCCAAGTTTATCACGGGAGATCAGGATCACATGGGAGTGCTTCCTTTAGGAGAAGAAAGGCTTTCTTTGAAAGGAAAGAACATTAGTATTCTAACTAGCTAGAACAAAACTGCAAGAACATCAGCAACTGGTGTCCACTGTCCACTTGTAAAAGATCTAACTCATCTGTTAAAACAGACTAAACCAAGTGTGGCTATGTACAGTTCAGAAAAGAGTGCACTATCCTTTATAGTATAGACACTTTATAGACACTGAAAAGAAAGAAGCCCTTAAGAGGATGACCACTCAAAGTGCTGCCCCTTAAAACTCCTTCTCTGCACATTCCTTCACTTGGCTTGATACAGGAGGAATGGAGGGATATGATCTCACAACACTCGACAGTTGTTTGCAGTACTGCTCCCTGATCCCAATGGCCAGCACTTGGTATGTGCTCACAAAGGTGCAATTTTATCCTTGACGCATACTCACTACTTCCATGCGTAGCAAAACCAGGAAGTTATTTAGTGGCACGCTTTAGTGGTGGACTTAGCAGTCCTGGGGTAAAGGTTAGACTTGATGATCTTAAAGGTCTTTTCCAACATGGCTGATTCTATGATTCCATGAAATGTTTTTCCCTGGGAAACACAATTGCCATTGCACCAAGGTGGAAACAGATCCTGCTGTGACACTGCACAGGTACAGGCCCGGATTTCATGGCATTCCCATGAGTTCTGAGCTTGCACTGGGAGCTGCTCAGCATGCAAGAAGTTTGTGCTCACTTCTTCCTGTGGTCACTGTGGAGCTCTGGTTTTGCACACTTGGTTTCTGATGCTTCTTTGCTAATCCATCTTTGTTAAAATCTGGAAACTTCTACAGAGTTGTGATTTGTGCCTACTATCTTAGCATTAACTGGGAGCCATCCATCCCCGAGAGCGGCAATTGTATGTACACATCTATTTTATTTATTGGCTTCGTTTATGCCATATCCTTTCATGACTGTGCTACAGCCTGCATAGCACAGCCTATGTGCAGAGGCACATAACAACTACACAGGTCCTGTAACTGGATAGTAAATTCTCAAGAGGAGCTTGCAGAGAAATCAAAGCCACTATATGCTGTGAGCTGGGCATGAACAGGCAGCTAAAGATTTGCCTCCTGAAGAAAGAAACAAAGGCTGAAGTTATCTGCAGAACTGAACAAAGGCAGCAGATTAATTTGTCTTAATATAACCAGAAATATACAGTTCACATATAGGATGTCTCTATTTTAAAGGGACTGTGAATGACAAATATTTGTCCAAATTTATGTGAGATGGAAATTGCTGATTCTTTTAGTATGCTGTTCCTGGGGTATAGCTGACTGTTAAACCTGCTTCTCTTGCAGGGGCCATACTGGCTGGAATCATCACTGTGTTTTAATAGTGGAGTGCAAAGGAACTCAAGGTGTTCCACTAAGTTAATTATAGACAATTTTGAAATTCCAGTCAATATTTTGGGACTACAAATACTCCTTGAAAACCTTCCCTCAAGACCATGTAACAGGCAGTAGAGCAAGGATTTTAATAAGGGCAATTGAAGTAAACAGAGAAGACAGAGGTTTGCGTATTTATTCTATTGATAGAATCAGCTCACATTAGCTTACACCTTAGCTAGCTAAGCTAACATTTGTTCTCTAAGAATAAACAGAAAGATGTTGCTGGTCCTTTAAATAACAGTGTAATGTGCTCCCTTTGGAACACTGTGCATCAAGGCAGAGGCTTCTGATAAGCCATGGTTAGTATAATTATTCAGGCTTTCTCCCTGAAGGCCCTCTGCAATGCAGCGGTCCTTTTACATTTTTTTTTAGCCCTCCATGTTAGCAATGCCCTAGTTTGTTCACTGCTGCAGTCCCCCTCCCTCCCTTCCACCATCACCACATCATAACAATCCCTAATTGTGAGAGCTTGCCTGCTAACCCAGACAAACTGCAGGAACACCACAGACAGTACTCACAGCCACCTTCTGCAGCTCCTCTGAATTCACCAGCACTGAGGGAGTTGTTAAACAAGGGTTTTAAAACCTATCTGTTTTGCATGCTCACTGCAGGGACTGCTAACAGCTGAATATCAGTCTCCATCACATCAGTATCGGCTGTAGTTCGCATGCAGTGTGCAGCCTCAGCAGCAGATGAAAAGCACCTGCAGACTCTTAGGATACTCAGAAGTCAAGCAAACACAATTTTCATGCTGAACATGATTACAAACACTTCCTTTTTAAGAGCTGTTTCTATTTCTGTTTGCAAGTATGCCTCCACAGCCAAGTCACAAACCTCTCTTTACTCTGCAATAACCACAGGGATCTGTCTCTGTTCTGCTCCTGTCTATGAACATCAGAAGCAGTGCCCTCCTGAATACCTCGATTTGTCTCACTTATAAGTGACATGAGAAACACAGCAGCTACAGATCAGAAAGCAGAGACAAACTACACTGTGACTATTCTGTGATGTTGCAGGGAGACGGAGAGCCAGGGAAGGATGCATCAGTTTGCTGCTAATATTAGTCAATAACCCTGAACAACTGAAGATACAGGTTCTGTGCCACCGGAATAATGTCTGGTGCTACTATGAGGGAAACTCTGGTTTCTTACTATTTCCCCCCTAGCTGTCTCCCAGCTCAGATTGTGCATACGTACACGCCAAAATCTGCCAGAATCCAGCTAGAAATGGCTCCTCCTCAGCTGCCCATGGCACTCATGTTTTACGGATGAACTGTGGATGCTCAGTGGCAGCATTGTGTCCTCAGTCCCTAGGCTCACAGCTGCTGTGGTATGGAGAAAGCTTCCAGTGCATGGTTTAATGAAGAAAGCTTTTCCAGTCAGGGCTTCTCAGACAGAACGAGGGAGCCCACCCAAAACCCTTCAAACACCACCTGCCTACGCTGACATGTAGGTGGCCTGATTTAGAAACTGTTCAACATTTCTCCAGTAAAACAGTTTGAAGTATTTGCCATGTTAATCAAAGGTGTAAAATAACAACAACACAGTAACATATGCTTAAAATCTTGGTAATGATAGCAATATTTTAAAGACATTAAACTGGTATCAAAAGTAATATCCACGGTAGACTTCCCAAAGCATGTGTTGTTGTATTACAGTTACCATGTTTGCAGATGACAGACAAAATAGGATGAGGTTAACTAACTGAGGAACAAACTGCATCAGTGTATTAGCTCATCATTTTTCTTGCCTTCAGTATGGCCCCGTGCAAACAACTACTCCTGTGACTCCTTTTGTGTAACACTTTGTAACATTAGTATTCATTTCTCAGCTGTAAAATCTGTGAAGACAAAGGACCTGACCTTCCCATATTTGTCTCCTGTATTTAGCAGAAAAAACAAAATGCTCACACTAAGCAGGAGTGCTGGGACCTTGTTAAGACTGCACAAAATGCAGTGCCCCGGCAGCTGACTCTCTCTGATGAAGAAAGATGAAAGCAGCGTCCTTTCCCAGCTCGTCACACAAGCCAGCTCCTTCCCTGCATCTCCTTGGCCTGAGTTGGAAGCTGCATCTCTAGCAGTCACACGCAGGAATGGAAATTCAGGCTCCTAAGTTCTCCAACACCCTTCTCATCTTGTTCCTTTATAAAAGTGTTTTGGGAGCACATGGTGACGAGGTAAACCTGAACCTAAAACGTGCATGTACAAAGTTGCCATATAAATCCAGAGCCTATGTTCCCATCCCTTGATCCGAACTTTAGGTACCAGAGAACATGGATTCTTCTGCCAACCGCTTGGCTTGGACTGGGTAGCCCTTGTTTTAGGGAAACAATCAGCTTTCTGTTCAGACAAGGAAAGCAATCCTTTGTCTCCTTCCCATCAAATGCAGACACATTTTTTTCACATCAAAAGAACTGATAAATTTCTGCAAAAGGTCTTTGATTACACGCAACAGCCCTTCCCCACAGCACAAACACCCCTCTACATCCCTCTGCCACACCAGGAGCTGCTCCTTTCATTCACATTCCTACCATTCAGTGAGCTTTGTGAAGGAATATTGCATGGTTCTTACCATCCAAGGACAGCCAGTCATGCTGGGAGGAAGGCAGGGTTGGCAGAGCTCTGGCTTTATATTCAAACACCACAGAATTGGAGATGATCTGATTGTTGAAGGCAACTTGCAAAGTCACAAGCCCAGTGTCATGAGCTAAAAGGAAAACGCATGTGGTAAGACAAGAGCCCTCCTGGCAGAGAAATGCATGGCTAGGAATTATCCTATGTATGTCCAAATGTGCCAAGCATCAGGCTGGGAGCAGATGCAATGAGAGGAGAGGAAGCATTTGACAATATTTTTGTGACTAGACAATTGAAGGAGTCCAAAATGACAATCTGTATTTTCAAACATGAAGGTTGTAAGCTTAAGAGTCAGCTAATGGGTTGTTTTGCCAGGAGGCAGAATCACCTGCTTCTAGAGATTAACCAGCCTCACTGCATTTCCAGTGGGAAGCTGGGGCCTAACAAGGAAGCTAAGTTATTCTACATATGCTTAAAGTCATATGCTAAGGGCCAGCATTACTGAAAGTCTCTGCAGAGGCTGGAGATGTTCTCATCCTGTAAGGATCAAGGACAAAGTGCAGAATATAGACAAAGAGTCAGCAGAGCTGTGAGCATGCCCCTGAATAAAAGCTGCTCTTTAATCTGCTATTTCAAAACTAAAGAAATGCTTAGAATTATTTAAAATTATTTTAAGTCATTATTTTTAAAGCTCATTCAGAACTTCTAAACAAGATTTCTTGTGATGTATTATGATCCTAAATTGCTGTTGGCACATTAAATAGGTCAAAGAAAAAGGAAAAGCTTCTTGATGCTTATGCACTGTCTTTCACAATGGGTCCAGCAGTTTAGTGAATACATATACACGACACTATTAGGCTAAGAACTTGCTCTGAAACAAGCAGTTTTAGCAGAGAGGTGTTCCTTACCTGGGCAGTAGCAGCGCAGTACCCCTGGCTGAATTAAAGATGCAGGCACTGAGATCTGATCAAACAGACAGCTGTAATTATTGCTGGCTTCCTGCCATGGACCAGTAATTAGGACTTTTACTCCTCCCTGTGAGGAAAAGAGGGGAAAAGAAAAGCATTACAGAAGAAGTCATCCCAAAAGAGGAGCATGCAAATGGCTGAAAGACAAACAGCATCATGAGGGCTAACAGAAGTGCCAAGCTAACACAGATCCTTGGCACTGGTCAACACTGATGCCTCAGTTTCCCACCACTAGAAATGCAAACAGTATTCCATAGTGGAGCATCTCTGTTTCTCTTCACTTGCTCTGCTCCCCAGTCCTACTCACTCAAGTTAGCGTGTGTCAGCCTGGCCACTGTGACCCTCACTGCTTTTCTTCGGCTCACTGGCCAGCACTGGGACCCCTCAGTGAACGTGACCAGCAATGGCAAACCTTACCAAGGCTGCAAGCCAGACTGCCCTCCCACCAGGCAGCTTCCGGCAGCTCCTGGGTGCTGCATCCCCACCTCATGCCCACCATGGCTGCTGCTGGCGGAGGCTCCGTGCTTGTCTCCTGGCCATTGAAAAGTGCCTCTTGTCAACCACAGCCTCACGTCTGCCACCACCGGACCACGAATCCAACAGGCCGTGATGTAGGAAGAGCTCAGCTAAACCAGCAGCCACACAACTTGTGCTTCTCTGGGTACCGGACACTGGTCAGGCAGGGCAGCATGACCCAGAACCAGGCTGTGTTTGCAGGGAAGCTCCTTCACTCGGAGCCTGCCCAGGCTTCTCTCCCATCCTTCCCCTGACAGGGCTGTGTCAGGCTCATAGGCTTCAGCGGCCGCCTCTCCGCACCGGCCGGAAGCCTGCGGGAGCCGGGGCCTTCTCCCGGCCCGGCGGGGCCCGGCGCGCTGCCAGTGGCTGCGCTGAGGTGAGGCCGGGACAGAGGCCGCCAGACGAACCCCGCGTCGCCCGCGGGGCGCCCCGGCCCTCCCGTGGCCTTCCCCGCGGCCGTGCTGCCCTCGGGCGGCCGTCGGCGGGAGCGCGGCCTACCCGGCCGCGGGAGGCTGATCCAGAGCGGCGGGAGAAGGGGGACGCCTCCGGAGGTGCGCGGCGAGGGGAAGCCGAAGTCCCCCCGAGCCCGGCCGGGTCCAAGAACCCCGCTGGGGAGCTCCCTGTGGCGGCTCGTCTGCCCCTTCCCGAGCAGAATAGCTGGGCACTGCTCCAAACCAAACCGAAGCTCCGGGCGTGAACCCCCCCAGCCAAAGAAGCAAGCCTGGGGCTGTGCTGGGTCCGAAGACGCTGTGGGGAGGCTGTGCAGATGGATCGGCCCTTGCGGTCTGTGCGAAACACAACCAGCTCCGCGGGAGTCCCACAGCTCCTCAGCAGCGATGGGTAGCAACAAGGTTTCCATGGCAGCAGCGAAAAAGAAAGGTTCGCACCACAGAGGATGTTAGGTTTGCTCCGCTCAGTTTTGGGACCTTACACGCAAGCAAGCGTCAGAAAACAAGCACGGCAGAAGCAGCGTCACAGCCCAGCATAGCCAAATGCCCCCAGAACGCTGCTTCCAAATGAAACCTAACTGGGTTCTGTTGCTGAAAAAGCCACCACTACAGTACTGCTGCACGTTAAACAGTCAGTATGTCACTGGTAGTGACAACACAGCGCTGATGCTTCAGCTTGTCTAACTCTGGATGCCTTCAGCTGCCCACCGTGCTTGAGCTGCGCACAAAGGACTTGCCTGCAGCAACCAACTAAATGGAGGGCAGAAACTCCTGCAGGAGGCTTTTTGCCAGTGCCCATCAGCCATTCCTGCACGCTGGCAGCCTTTCTTTCTGCCTACAGAGCGAACACCCACGTTTTCACACCAAGTATGAGACTGCAGAGTATGTGAACTCTTAGAGCTGCTGAATACCACCTCATCACCTGCTGCTCTAACACTGCGCTCCCGGAGCTGTCACGGCATCATTCGGCTGAAGGTTACACCACCTCTTCCGCTTTTTACTGCATATTCTGCTGCCTTGCCTACTAGCAAACTTGCCATCCAGTGGTGTCAGATGCACACTTACTGGGGGTGGCACCACAGGACTGATAGTTGGGGTGTGCTAGATCTTTTCCTGAGCAGCCATTATACACCTCTGAAAGGTAAGAGATACAACAGTGCTTCAAGGCTGGGCTTACAAAACCACAAAGGACCACTTTTCTTATTCAAAGCAACCTGCCTGCCGATTTCTGGCTCAAAAGTCTGTGCTGCTTCCATTTTTAACTGTAGTGCATGTGAGTGATTTCAGGATGAAGGTCACTGCTGAACTCATTAAGGCAATGCAGGTCAGGAATTATTCTACTCAGAGCATTAGAGCCAGGTTTAAGGATCAGCTCCAGCCTGCAAACTCTTGCTCTAATGGGGCTAGGTAGCATCATGCAGCCATCACATGGGACACACTTCGCTTTTCAATGAAAGAAAACATTTCTGTTTGGATGCTTCCTAAGTGAAGAAAGGGCCTGTCAGGGTAATGAAGTACTTAAATAAAAGTACACGCAGACGTGGAAATGGCCTTGGATGCTCTGACTCCCAAGAGAAATATTTTACAAGCCTTGTCAAAGCTTTAACAAACCAGTTCTTGGGAGCCCTTATTAACATAGCAATGAAAGTAAATGTTAAGGAGTAAAAGCCCTGGACTTACCTCAGGGTAAGACCATTCTGGTGAGTAATCTGTCACCATGAACAAGCGCCCACTCTGCTGTAGCAACCCCAAAGTGCCTTGTGCCGCAGCTGCTGAGACCACCTCAGCCACATGCATGTATGCCATGGTGCTGGCTCCGTTCTCTGTGCTGCTGAGCTGCATGTTGGCTTGCTGAGGACTGCAGCAAGGAATGCACATTTCAGCCTGGTTGTAGGTTGCTCTGTTACTTTCTTCAGGCTGAGACAGTCCAGCACTGTCATTTGACACCAGCTGATGTCCATAGAGAGCATTGCTCCCACCTTCTACCGATATGAAATCATTAATTAGATCAGAAAACTGATTGCTGAAGGAGATGTCAAAGTGGTCCAAGTTAAGCTCCATGTTGGAGGAGTTATTTAAGCTGGGATGGGCCACAGGATAGAGTCCTTGTACCATGTTTCCTTGGAGAATAGGGAGATTGTTCCCATTCCTAATATTCCCGTTGGCCTCAGGCTGCAAGTAGTGTTCTGTGCTGCAGGCTTGAAGATCCCCTGATTTAAGTAGATTTTCATTCCCTTCTGCCTGCTGGGAGGTCTCCATGGGAACTTCAGCTTCTGCAGTCATAGCCTGGAAGTTTGCTTGGAACTGCATGAGCTGGAGAGAAGAGGTGGACTCTATTCTGGTTTCCACTGTGCCGTTACAGTTGGAAGTGGTTTGGGAGGAGGACTCTGTCTTCACACTGGGGATTCCTAAAGTGTTCACAAATGAGCCACTTGTGTCATTCAAATTGTTGTGAGTGTTTTGCTCAAGGGGAAGAGGTTTGCTGGCATCCTGCAGAAAGAAGCTGGGGGAAGGGGTCTGATGAACATGAGGGCTCTGGACGGTCTGATTGAAGCTGGAAGAATAGTCCTTGTTGGAGTCAATGGCACTGAAGTCCATCTGCTCCAGCGTGGTACTTGGGCTCAGACCTCCTCCAGATGGAAGCAAACCTGAACCAGTAGTGAGGGTGAGAGTGTTAGATGCAGAAGAGGAGGAGAATGCTTCTTTGGACATCTGTTGTTCAAAAGATGTGTCCTCAGTTTTAATTTCTTTCGTGAGGGTTGTACTGAAGTTGAAGCTACGTTCTGTTGTGGGTGACTGTCTTATGTTGGTACTGATGCTGTCACTTTTCATACCTCCTCCACCATAAGTCTGCCCTTGCTTGGGATTGTTAAGAAAACAGTCTGGGTCAAAATTCATGGTGGTTTCTGGAATTTTTCTGTTTCCATCTAAAGTTGTGGAGAGCACAAGTTCTTCGGAGACAGTGCTGGGTAGCATCGACAAACTCTCTGAACTGCCAGTGGTTGGGAAAGCAAATTTGTGTCCATCTGAACTCACAGCAAGTACCAGTCCTTGTGCAGCTGCATCTGAGGACAGAAGGTGTTGATTTGGGCCGGAGGTGGGTGACATGGTATACACAGCTTCACTGGTGACTTCTGACATAAACACGGTGGCACTTTGTGACAAGCTTCCCATAACTGATGCTACAGCCATACTGGACACACCAGTGACAGCCGGGCTATCTGCCATATCCGGGTCACTGTTTAATCCACTGCTGATGGACACTGGAGAATTCTGGGTCGTGTCAGGGACCTCCACTTGGTTGGTGGAAGAAACCTCAGTGCTGTTTTGATGGAGCAACACTGGTTTCGCCACTTTGCCATTCCTCTTCTCTCGGCTGGAGGCCTTGCCATGGCTGTGCTCATTCTTGCCTTCAGAGACATCGTTATTTTGTACCTCTGAATGAGCGCTGTACCCACCTGTCCTTGGTTCAACCTTTGGTGATATGATGCGATGTTTGGCACTGTTACACTTGTGATGCACACTGCTTCCTGCCCCTGTGCCAGAGAACAACAACATTGCCACTCAGTAAGTACAAAGTTAAGCTAGTTGTGTATCTTACGGCTGTAGCACAGGAGAGCTGTGCTTATGAACGTGTGTGTGAGAGAGTGAGCACACAGAGAATGAAAAATACACCTTAGAAATAAAACAATTTCTCACCAGTGCCACATTTACAGCTCTCTTTCTCTCTAATGCATAGATCCATTGCATGCAAGCACAACCTCGGAACAGGCACATCTGCACTCTTCCCCTCACCCACATAACACCCAACCTCTTCCTCCCTGCCCTGATCAGACAACAGGAGAGGACTGAGCATCTGTGACAAGCTTCAAAGCTACTTAAACATGGCTGATGTCAGTACAGAGTCTGCACAGCGATGGCTGCTGCTGCCAGTTGTGGCAGGGGGTTTCTGTCTCGCAGGCCCTGTTTCATCTGCACCACAGACAAGACATCAGCCCCCTATGACACAGCGTGAAGATGCTCAGCTCTTCACAACGGCTGATGCTGGGTGGTTTGACAACAGCCCGTTGTCAAACCTGGGTTGGATGCTGACTGGTAACCTGGAGGTGACAGATGCCATATCATGCTCCTGTGTTAGCATCACCCTGCTGCCTAGATTGCAACCCTTATCTTTTGTCATCACTGTATCTATCACAGCTGCCAATCGAATTATTAAAGTAGTAGTAGATTAGCCAGCACAAAGCAAGCTTTCCATCCCGTAAGAGTGGCAATGGATTTCTTTTGTTCTAAGGCATTCATATGCAGACAGATAAACATTCTGTACTCCTAGAGGTCACACACAGAGCGCAGGATGAGTACTGGAGTGGCTGAAGAATGCTCAAGTAAAGGTCACCAGCAAACAACGCTCCATGGCATTGATCCAGCTGGTGCCTTTACTGGCCTAGCAGAAGAAGGACATCACCCAAGCTCTTGGTAGCTTGGAAATCAGGTAGGATGAAGTAAACAGTTCTGCCTGCAAAGGCATCTGAGCCACAAACTCTGGTGCAGGGACTGCTTTGGTTGTTTAAAGAACAGCCCGTGAATTTTTGATGTTTCTTTCCTTAATTGATTCATTTTCCCTCGAACGAGGTAAGAACATTAATTATGGTACTGTATAATGACTAAAGGGGGAAAGAAACCTCCTCCTTATAGCTAATGGCTACAATTATAAGTGTCATCTTCTGGGTAACATAAAGCCTCCGTGTAGCCACTGCAATTTGCTGAATCTTTTGTTCCTTGCCCTTGGAAGGGAACTTCTCTATTATGTGCTCAAGATTTGAATCAGGTCACTTAAAGTAGTTCAGGACAGTGCTTTTGAGACCAAATGAAATATTAAATCTCTCTATTCTCCTAGGTATAGAGATGAGCAGGAACAAGGGAGAGGCTTTCATGCTGCTGTCTTTGCAGATGACAGTAAGGAACTGGGGATGTATGTGTCAATGTGCAAGCCGTTACAAAACAAAGTGCTACTGTTATGTTAAAAAGCATGCAGTAGACTTAGCACAAGACAAAACATCAAAGGGAAGAATAAAAGGATTCATGTTCAGATCTGCAAGCCTGGATCAAATGCTGAGCCTTAAGGGTTGAATTTTAATCCAAACTCAGGTACTTCAGAGGTCATAATTCTTACTTAAGCCTTGACTATATAATGCAACTGCCCCAAAAATGAAGAAAATAACCCCCCCTTGAAGCACTGACAGCTTTCCTTTATACACTTTGCTAAAGACTAATTAACATGTCATATATTTTACTTGACCAAAGTACTAGGAAAGGGTGGCTAGATGAGTTGGAAAAGCAAATCACTCAGCTTCCCACTTTCCATATAAAGCTAATACTAAGAATGCTGTTTCTTGCTGCTGTAGTCTCACACAAAACAAAGCCACCTTCTTTAACAGGAAAGAAAACTCCTGTATTTTCATGATACCTAAATAAAACCTGTCTTGTCCTGGTGATCTCCTGTAATTAATGACTTGTATCTACTGTCTTCAGCAAAGTGGGCTGCAGGGCAAGGAGTTTAGAGGGTGAACATTAGGTTTTGAGGCTTCAGTAACAAAATTTGAGGATGAAGAAGAAAATATGGCTTTTTGAGCAGGTCACATCTGGAGAGCACTTATCAGAACTTGCACATCAGAAGTAGTGACATATTTTCCAGGAGTTCCAGCTCTATCTTTTTATCCTCAAGACTTCTTCTGTCACCTTTGAGTTCACTGTGTCTCAGCGCTTCATGATACAGCATTTTTAGCCCTCCAGTGCTACAAACCCTTCTCCAAGTCTGGATTAAGTTGTGATCATTTTGTGCCCTCCCAAGGTACTCACCCAAGGTACCAGTGCAGAGACAGTTGTGTGTCCGAGGCTGTGGTTTGGTCTGGTGACTATCAAGGATCTGCTGCACGAGCTGTTCCACCGAGAACCCTGAACTGCTGTTTCCATTGCTGCATGTCCACTTAATGCCATGAACTGCAAAGAGAACAGTAAAACTTCCCATCAGAAACTTCAAAACCACGCCAGAAACCATCAAAAGCTGCTGCAAAAGAACAGCAGAAACCCAGTCCTGCTGCTTGGTATCAGAACTGAAGGAGACCTATAAAAAGCCACAGTAACAGTTATCGTTTTACTGTTCTCTGCTCCCTGGTATCTATAGGCTTCCTGGATTAAGTACATACACAGGAAAAAATCCTCAGTAGAATACCTTGCTGTATGTCCATTTGCTGTTAATGGTGGCTCTCCAACTAGGCTGAATAATTGTAAGGACTATGACTAGTGCATGCAACCTGAAGGCAACAAAATGCTTGTGTTTCACTGAAGTAAAATAGTACCATTCCAAGGAGCACTTTGGAATATTTTTCTGTCTAATATGAAACCAAAATGAGTCAGTTTTATAATAAAATCAGCAGCCAAATATATGCCAGTATAATAGCAAACACAAACCTTTTGCCTTTTGTCTTCATTGTCAGACCCCGGTTGGCAGCAGGGAAGACTGACTCAGTTTTGGGAAGTCACCAGCAGACACTGTGCAAGTTCCTCCACTGACTTGGATGACAAGGGGGTAACACTGCAGAACACACTGCAAACTGCAGGTCTCTTGGGGACTCCCTTGGCCTGTTAGCTATTTAAATAAGAATGCTAAACTGCATGCACACGTATTATTTGAATAAAGGCTCCCTCTCAGCATTTTCAGATGCAGAACTTCACACAACAATGATTCTCAACTTGACTTACAACGGAAAAAGCATTTGTAAAATGTTTTCTCCATAATAACTGACTCAAAGCATCTTTTGTCTCCTTTAACGTCTCTCTCAGCAATTTATATGTACGTATTATTTATCCTTTGCGTACATTAGAGCTCACTTGCGGATTTTGGGAAGTGATGGTTGATGGCAGCATCATTTCTGAGCTGTTCCTGTACCTGGCACCTCAGGCCTGAAGAGCTGCTTTTTCTATTGTCACACTCTATCAAAGCAGGCTCTTTGCATGTTATACTCTGAAATCCTTAACCAGGATACACCAAAGCAAAGTTACAAGTCCCACAGACTTCAGCTTTCTGGGATTAACTGGCAGGAATAACGGTAAATAAGATTTACAAGTATTCCTCCTCGTATCACTATTTAAAGTGCTGCCGTTAGCTTAGTGATGAGTCCCTCTGTACTTGCTTGACAGCCACATTTATTGTTATCGTACCCAACAGATTCTGCCTTCTTGTATGTTCACAGTTTTGAGTTCTCTCTTAGCACTCAGTTCTTGTTGCTATGTCTAAGTTTAAGGTTATAGATGCTTACTGCTTCAGTACCTGCACTCACATTTGGTTTATTGTTCTAGGAGCATTATTCTGTCACGTATGATATTATCCCTAATAAGTGATGTTCAAATAGCACTTGTGAAAAAAATACACTGCCAGTGAGATTAAAATGCAATCATGTATTTGGCATACTTTTGGCTACACAACAGGAAGTTACCGGACTGCAGTTATTACTGAGAAACTTTGCATTAACTTATTTCTGGTTACTTCAGCAATGCTTTGCTATAGGAAAGAGCTGGCACACATGCTGCTGGGTACAGAAAGTCTGATCTACAGCACTCTGACAGAGTTTGCGCCCTCCTCCTGCTACACTCTGCGATGAGCAGCGTCTTACAGGGGGCAAGTCTGGTACATCTCACGGTTTGTGTATTCATGATGATGGTTCCTAAGTCCGAATCCAGCTGTGTGAGCTGGAAGCTAAGCAATAACAGACAGCTTTATAGATGGATACTTAGAGTGCCATGCCTATTATTTTCAGGTGCTTCCTGTATAACAAAGTCCCACTGTGGATCTACTGCTGCTGAAGAAAGTCCTTCTGTGGCCTTGCTCCAGCTCATCCCAAAGGGCTCCAATTCCAGCTTCTGTCCACATGGTGCAAGTTTTTTTAGTGCTTATGCTCTCCGTACGTTATAAAGGTTATAAAATAAAGAGCCAGTGAAGGGTGACAGATTGCAAAAAGATAGACTGTCTGGATGCTTAATGCAAATTATCCACTATCTTGGCACATCCAACATGCAGATCTTCTCCCTCCCCCTTTGAAAGAAAAACTCCTGTGAGCTGCTGAGCTGTTAGTCCTGAATACCAAATACTATCAAGATGGCTTTTAACATGTCACGCTTGGCTTCCTGACACATAATGAATCAGCAGGAAAGGAGATTTCTATAGGGAAGAAAGCGCATTATGAAACGAAGGTTAATAAAAAGCATACACACGTTCTTCCTGTTTCTTAGTGGTTCAAGAAGTGAAACCACCGTAGAACTATGTTTGATGAAATATAGCCATAATGTAGGAACACACAAAAAAAAAGGGGAGGGGGAAATTGAAAAATTGAAGCTTAACAGAAATTCTGGGAAGTATTTTAATGTGTTTCTGTTCAGACACCTCCTGCTTTTCCTTATGATTTAAAATGAAAGCTGTGAACTGCTCCAACACATTCCCTTCCAGTGAGACCACAAATGGGTCTAAAAGCTGCTGCATTAGAGCAGCAACATATTCCTCTTGCCACGCACCCTCTGCACAGCAGAGCTGAGGAGAATTACTGCTCTTTCACTGGGTGCTTGAAGAAGACAATCGAGCCTGGAGGAAGGTCCATGGTTCACAATGCTAATGCTGCTCTACCCTCTTTCTGTACACACAGGCTCAC
This sequence comes from Psittacus erithacus, assembly GCA_009867235.2. Taxonomy (NCBI): domain Eukaryota; kingdom Metazoa; phylum Chordata; class Aves; order Psittaciformes; family Psittacidae; genus Psittacus; species Psittacus erithacus. Next base: position 16,414 of record WYDI02003832.1, read on the forward strand.
ACCTTTCTTCTCTTTTGAAGAAAAGACGATAAAAATGATCTCCTGATGTTGGTCTCTGTTCATGAGTGCTGTCAGGACTTTGACCATCAGGAGCATGGGAAGGAAAAATTAGCTGGATTACCAGCAAAAAGGCAGCTTAGAAGGCAAAAGAAAGTCATACAATTGCCCAGGTTTCTTACAACATCCTGGCTATTTCTGCCTTCTGTCACTGCTGGCGGCACTCAGTCTCCCACAGCTACCAAGTCTTCCAGTCTTGCAGAGATCTTCCTCCTCCCCATCACCTAAAGCCTACATTGTTCTCTCACCTTCACTCGAGAGCAAACGCCACCGATGGCTAAAATCCTGACCATTTCCCTCTTTGTGGTTTCTTCCACTCAAAGCAAAACTTGTCCCTAAAATACCTCCTCACATTTAAATCTGATCATTCCACCCTTTCTGAATGCTCTCAGACATCCCTCTTTGCAACTTCATCCATTTTTTGGCTTCCTGTTTCTATTCCAAAGCTCTTAACACATACATGTACACTACAGAATGAAGCCATTCCCTATTCCCTGTGTGCTGCTCCTCTGCCCTGTTTTGACAGGTAAGGACCTGTTTTTTGTATAACAACGATGGCATTTCCCACATTCACCAGATAACTCGGCTAGAACGACAGCGCTGGAGTATTTGGAATAATCAAGGCCAGGTTCCTGTTTGCCTCTCCTTTACCTGTCTCAGATGGCCCCACGTAAACCCTTGCATCAGCCCTACCCCTGGCTGCTTTACAAACCTACAGTGACTGGTTCTTTGTCCTATTGTCCTGCTGAGGAAGGACAGCCGCCTCACTTCCTACATCCCACTCCACCAATTGGTGACACCATGAGGCTGTTTCCATGGTGATGGTCAACTGGAAATGGCAGCCTTGTCCCTTCAATTTTCATTGTGTTGGTGTTGACAGAAGTAAAGCCCTTGTTCTGATTTCACAGCTCGGCTGGAGGAGATTTCCACTGGATTTATCCTTTTGTATCCACGTGCAATTCAGCTTTGATTTTTCCAGGCCTGCACCTCCACTCATTATTGGGTAGGAAGGACAGATTTCCTTAGCTCCACTGCCAGGGATACAGGTAGGAAGATCACCCTGCACATTCACCACTGCTTCATCACACTATCTGAATTCTAATGTCTTTGTAAGGACTCATATAGACACTTCACCCTTAACCATTCTTTCCAGAGAAGTCTTTCTTCCCAAATAAGACCCTGCCTTAAAGGTTTGCTCAGATGCCAAGGGACGCACAGGCAGGAAGTACATAGGGTTCAGTTACCTGGAGAGGACCAGAGGGACACAACTCTTCTGAAGCTGCTTGCAGTGAGACTTCTGCAGCTCTTACAGTAATGCAATTTGTACTCACAGCCACCTGAAGTTCAAGGCTGCTCACACATGAAAGACCAGAGCTGAAGCTAACTCTGGCATATCGTTCTCCTAAGCCACCGATGTGGTAACCTATAATGAAAAGCAAATTGCACTGGGGGGGTTCTTGCCTTTGACAACATTAATCAGGACAAAGCTGCTGTTGCCGGCTGGGCCATTCCCATCCACAGGACTCCAAATATCTGACCTGATTTGCTAAAAAGCCCAGCTGTTGAGTTCTGGAATTGTGCATGGTGGTGCGAAGGTGCTTGGCCGCAACTGCATTCCAGTGTTGCTGGTGGTGGAAGCTGAACAGAGGGAACAGTCCCACACTGGGCAGCTCGCAGGGAACAATCAATGTACCAACTGCTCCTCCAGCCCCAGTTGCACTCCACCGGTGGGAACTCCCTTCTCCATCTGCAGCTCAGAGGCACTGACACCCTGCCAGGGTCAGACCCTGGCCATCATCATCCCGTTGGGACTGACACCCTGCCGGGGTCAGACCCTGGCCATCATCATCTCGTTGGGACTGACACCCAGACATCACCACCTTGCCAGAATCGGCACGCAGCCATCGTCACCCCATTGGGACCGGCTCCCACCCACTGTCATCCCTCCGGGACCGACTCCAGGCACCGCCACCCTGCCAGGATTGGTACCCTGACATCGCCGTCCCTCCGCGACCGGCACCTGCCCGGCCGCCGCCAGGTGGCGCCATGGGATAAGGAACGCGCGCAGGTCCCGCCGCCCGCCGGCTCCGCGGCCGCGCAGGAGCATCCCATCTTTGAGCTGGTTTTCCCACGGGTTTTCTCGCAAAAGCCTCGCTTTTGACGGTTTTGGGAAAAAAGACAAATCTTCATTAGCACAGGAGAAAGCCCAGCATTCCCGGCCCTCCTGCCGGCCTTCCAGCCCTCCTGGGCTCACGGCTGCGCCACAGGGTCTCTGGTTATAACTTGATAGCATCCCAATGGGATGCCAGGAAGAGAGGCCTTGGCAGAGTCTGATTGTTACTACAGCTAAATGCTAAGAGGGGAGGCAGAATACTAAGGAAGCACGGAAAACAAGAGCTGGTGTGCCCGCGGCATCCTCAGAGAGGTTCTGCCATTGCTGCACCTGGTTCAATACCCAACTTCCATGGGGAGCTGGTTTTGCTCTCCTCAGGTTAATTCCAATCACTGCCAACGGTCCGGCTCATACTGGGTTGCTGTCAACACTCGGATTCAGCTGCTGAGATGGTATCTGTGGTATCTCCAGTTGCACTTGAAAGACTGCACTGTGGTGAGAGGATGGGAATGGAGCAGGTGGCTGATCCTGGCTCCACAGCGGATGTGAATGGGAGGTAGTCAAAGTCCAAGTGGCCACTGGGGTATCAGAACCTGTCCAAAACTGGACACCTGCATTACTAAACCCAAACTCTTTCACAGACTCTGAGTTACTTTTCGCCTGGCCCTCAGCTGGTGCTGAGCTGGCAAACTTCAGTTCCGCTTTACAGCTCTGACAAACAGGCTGGGGAACGATAAAAATCATCCCCTGTGGCAGTTTTGTACAACTGATCTTTTGAGTTTATAAACCCAAAACCTCAACCACAATCACTGAAAACTGAATGTAAATTTAAGCCAAGATAAAAATACCCAACACTTGATTCTTCAATTAATTCAAACTTTGTTCTGGGTTACAAGCACTTAAAGCCCTCTCCAGCTGGGACAACAGGGATGCAGTTTCAGGTGACCTCCAAGATCCCCGACAGCTTCATTTACACAGAGTGAATTGGTGACTCCAGGGGGAGACAGGACAGCCGCCTATGGCCAAAGATATTAAGTGTGCTGGGTGCCAAGTGAAGCTCCAGCTGCCCCAGCTGTGGTGGGAGCAATCAGTTTCCAGGCGGCAGAGGAATGAAGAAAGGCTTCTTTTTCCCCCCAAACGAAAGACAGTGCTTAATTATAGTGGACCTGAAACAAGGATTGCAGTGTAGCACCAGCTGTGAGCCTGTAACTCACACTTTGCCAGCTGAGGGACGAGAAAGCCAAAAGGGGATGATTTGGAGAAACCCCCAACATGAGCTGGCCGCAATTTGCTGATCATATGGAGTTCATATACAGAATACTGCTGTGCTGGATTCTGCCGCTGCGGTTTGATTTTACCACCAGATGCCTCTAAGGACATCTGCAAATCTGTTCAGAGAAATCTCAAAGCAAGACTGTAACAGGGCACGAAAGTGGAGAAAACCAGAAAGCAACGCCAAATTGAGACACATTTTTCATAGCAGGCATCCTGAAATGACTCACAGGTGTCTCGGACAATGTTCCTGTGCAACTTCCATGTATTATCACTGTTCACGTTGCACAAATGTTCTGAAAAGCTGCACACAGACAGGAGCAATGCACAGGATGACCCATTTGATTCAGACAACTAGCTAGGATGCTGCTGACACTCAGATTATCACAGGTCTGCCAGCAGAAGCAGCATGTTTCAGTGGAGGCTTTACAGCCCTCCACATGCTCTCTAACCATGCTTATGACTCTAAGGCACAGCACCCCATCTCCTAGCCTGGAAGGAGAGGGGACTCATCCTGCCAGAGGTTATAAATCCAGAGCTCTTCCAGGCTTACCTGTTTCAGTCTTAAGGACTGCGGAACTGAGGCCTGAGAAGCCACCAGCGATAGTCCAGAAAGGATAATCAGGAGGTCACAGATGTCCCAGCATGAATGCTGGTAACAAATACACCAGAACTAAACCAGAAACCCAGAGCCATTAAAACTGAAGTCAGGCTGATCAGTTCATTATGTACAGTCTCAGCTGGAGATGCTGATGAAACCCCAAATCCTCAGAGCATCTGCATCAACTATTTACCTTCCACAGAAGTTCAAATGGGTTAATTTCAGTCTCTTAATTAGCTCATAAAGCAGCCCTGTTAGGACAAGTTAATGGTGTTTCCATGAAGCTCTCAGAGCTCTATGGCCACCCTGAAAAGGTATCTTCTCCTTCATAACCATCAGCACAAGCACAGTCACAGCATTAGGAAAAACCGCCTCTGCAGAGGTCTTCAAACCAGGACAGGAGGAGCCACCTCTCAGCATCCCAGACCTCAGCACGCTGCTCTGCTCATGGAGGTGACACAGTCTGGTACCTGGGTCCTGTGCCTGTCCCGAATGCCTACTGAAGCCTGGACTGACTTTGGGATGATGCAGCAGGGAAGGAAGAAGGAGCAGAGTGAGTTACGGATGCGGGAAATGTGAGCAAACTCCTGCACATCCCAGGCAGGGTCTCTCTGCATTTCAGGAAAAACAGTTTGATGTATCTGTCTGGCTCGGGCTCTCAGACCGATGCCTCTCTCTCTGCCAGCCATCTGCCATATCACTTTCAGTTCTCCAGGCACACACGGCCAAGAGAACATGCTCGCAGCCTTTGGCTGCCGCACCACAGACGTTCTGTTAGCCCAGATTCTGATACAAAAGCTTTAATACCTGACAGAGGTCAAAAGCTTTAATATCTGACTCTGCTCCAGGCTGAGGAGGACCTGAACAAACAGTACTTGTACTCAGGCAGTTGAGACCTGGATACTGGCCTCTGCATAATGGAAATTAGCTTCTCCCAATTTGGAATGAAACAGGATGCTCAAACCTCCCTGTGGGTACAGCACTTACACACACCCCCCCGGGCTGCATCAGCACTAACTTGTCTGAAACATGAAATCCTTATTAAAAACAGCAACCAAGAAAACCAGAGAATCACCAAAACCCTCTCACAGCTTCCAAGCCCAGAGGAATACAGCCAGGAAAACCCCAACACAAAACAGGCAAAAGGGTGAGACTGTCGCTTCCCCAGGGACACCATGCCCAACCTTTGATAAGTCACTGACAAATCTGCTTTAGGGCAGAGGAATTTGGAAACATCAAGCAATCAAACTGTGAAGTCTGTGAAAGAATGTGATTAATGCAAAAATGTGAGGAAGCTAATGTGCTTGGCTACAGGATTTAATGGCACACGCAATACTGGAACCAAATCTGATGGCTTCTTGGCGAGCGCTGCCCTTCTGTGCTCCCCAAACACGGTTATCCGCGTCCTCTTTGTGTTCGAGGTCTGAGCAGAATCCAAAGCTTTTATTTTAGCTCCATTTCTAAGGCTGCATTTCCCAGGATATGTACCCATAAACAGAGACGTGTACATGCATATATACTCTGAATAATTGCGCAGAATTTCACTCTTCCCTCCTGAGACATAAAAGAGCCAAGTGTTATTAAATTTATGGGGAGTTCGTTGCAGTTTTCACATCATTTTCTTGATGCACTGCAGATTTTTTAACAGGCTGCCACTTCCCCTCCTGCTTAATGGTAAGGTACTTGTCCAGTCTCAGCTACACCTTCAGCATCCTGGATCTCTGTCTAAGGTTACTGGTCCTGGGGGCAATATTCTGTTTAGCAAACTTGTCATGTTCCCTCTTCTCTTCTGCTTGTCTTCTGCACCTCCCCAGCTTTACATGGAAAAGGACTACATGGGGCTGCAGAGCTCAGGATGCAACAAAGGAGTGGTGCAAACCTGGACCACTAACGCTGTGCTCAGCACGATGTGACACTGATCCCCCTGTGATGGTTGAGACACATCAGAATGTACTTCACAGCTCTGACCTCTCACTACAGAGAGCTGGGCACGACACCAGCATCTGGCTGGGACAGGGGTGAGGGTGAAAAGCAGACCTGGGGTTTGTTGACTCAGATGCAAGCACCTGGATTGGGTATTGTGGCTCTTGTGGTTAATTTTCTCCTCCTTACAGACCCACATTGCACCAAACCCTTCTTTCATTGCAAAAAGATGTTTGCATGTACACTGGGACCTGTTCTCCGGGGGAAGACACAAATGTAGCTGTGATGTGAAGGAAGACACAGTCCAAGGCTGATGCAGAGAGGTCTGTTTGCAGATCAAACCTCCTCATCACTCCACACACCTAAGTGGCCTTCTTACTACACTGCAAAGAACAGAGGTAAAAGACACCCACCCTGAAACACACAGCTCCACAGAGTCCATCTAAGCAACAGCAACCCCTTCCCATCTGACACAAACACGGAGTGCCCTTGGGGGAAACCTACCTAATAATGCAAAGGCTCCTTGCAGATGAGTATGTGCTTACAAAAGGCACTGAACCCACAAGACCACAGGCACAGTTTTCATACAGTGTGTGGAAGGGATTTTTTTTGGAACACAACCTGGTTTGGGCCAGTCTGGGCAGCCCTCAGACCATGCATCCCAGAAGCGTTGAATATGGGAAGAAAGACAGCGCATGCAGACCCAAGGTGAGTTTGACAGATGACTCCCTCACAGGGGCAGTTGGTGGCAGCGAGAGACATCGCACTCGAACCCTTCATAAAGCCAAAGAGCAAAAAAGAAGATACTCACACATCGGCTTGAGCTGCCCAATGAGCTCCTCTTTTGTCCACTTTGCCCATTCTTTCTTGTCTGTGTTTATCGAGCACAAGATGGGGCCGCATGGCTTCCCGCAGTCCTCAATGGCAGGGACGTTCAGGTAGTGCACCAACACGATGTCTGGGTTCTGCAGAGAGAGCACAGCAAAAGTTACACCATTGGGCCTCTCTGCATTTATCTTCCTAATTAGAACTAGGAAAGCCTCATAATGCTTTCCTAAAGACTGACATAAAGCACCCTAATTAGATCCCAGTATGGACCAGACCTTCCCAACATCAGAGCTGTTCTTTAAGAGGAGGCACAACAGAGTCTGCACACAGCTTCCTCCCATCCCAAGTGCCCTTTGCTTGCAAGTCCTTTACTCCTCTTGTGTGCTCAGGGTGAACCTTTCCTCCAGCCCATAAAAACACTGGATACCTGCAGGAGTCCTGCAATCAGCAGTTGCAACAAACACCAGGTAATTTGCTTTGGTTTAAGGGACTTGCAGTCTGTTTGAGCCAATGCTTTCGTCAGCTCTGGTCCACATAAAGCTACTTCGAATATGTGGGAATTCACCCTGGAACATCAATAACAGCTATGCTTTCCCTATAATGGCAGAAAGAGGGAGGGAAGAGCCAAGGAGGCTCAGAGTACCCCAAGGATGAGCCCAACATTCCGTGTCTTGTGAAGATCTTGCAGCTTTGCAATGAAAGCAGCAAGCTGCAGAAGGTCAGGGCTGGAAGAGGCTGTGTCCTCTGCAGAAGTGCTGCAGAACGACTGCAAGGCTCCTGCAGGGCTGCGTAATGCTCCCCTCTCCCCCCATGCACCATTGTCCGGGGCCTGAGACAGGGATGGAGATGGCTTTGACGCACTGCGGCGCCGTCCCACTGACAAAGCCGCTTCAAGTCGGGAGCTGAGCAGTGTGCTACCACCCTGTGAGTAAATGAATCATCTTAACAACAGCAACAGAAACAACTCAGCTACTTTCCCCAACAGCATCCCAGCGACATTGTACAACAGATAATAACGAGATGGAGAAGCTGATTTCTCTCCCTTAAGTCATTTACTCCCAAGTTCACAAACTTAATGACTGCTTTGGAATTATTTATAAAAATAAATAGGATAATGGTGTAATTAAAACTCTAATGTTTCATTAATGCTGCTAGAGCCCTGTTCTGAGTGGGAGAGGGAACACGAGCCATCATTCATTTGCAAAGGCTGTGCTAATGGGACTGCTTGCTTATGAAACCCGCAGGGGGCTGCAGCAGCCCATGGACACTTGCCCTAAAGGAAGACCCGTGGAAAGTAACTTCCAATAGGTAAAACACAGAGCTCTGAGAGTGCCCTTCCCCGTTCTGCACCCCCTTGCATGCTGCACCCAGATTTGTCCCTCTATCTGGAGAAGCTGTCTTTTAAATGAGGAAGATCTGCAAGCAGAAACTCGCATTTTCCCCCTTTTACTGATGCAAACTGCAAGTGGGCGATTTTCAGCGCAGCTTCTGAGACTGTGGTATCTCACAGAAGATAAAAGTTGCACTGCACAGGGAAGAGGCAAGGAAACCTAGCAAGGAACTGCTAACAACCTATTTTAGAGTAGTTCTGGAGAGTGCTAAAGCAAAGCAAACCATCAGATCTATTCTCAAGATTCTCCTTTAATCTTCAATTTTTATGTGTTCAAAACCTTCTGTTTCACAGGGCACATCTGCCCCAGATGAGAGACAACTTGAGAAGGACACATTAAAACACAGTATCTTCTCTTTCCACACCAAATCCTCTGGTCACCACAAACACGGTGCCACGTTTTCTTTCTGCTGATCTGCAGATGCGGCTTCCTTTGGGTCAGATTAACTTCGCTTTTCACAGCCCGATAGTGCCTGATTGTCACCAGGCAAGTGAGGGCAATGGGGCTTCCTGGCTTCATCGCAGCAGCAGCACATGCACCTCAGCAGCAGACTGGCACTGGAGTTTATCCTTCTTATAAATAAAAGCATATAAAATAAACTCAAAACCAAGAGGTTTGCTCCTGATGTCTACACCTAGAAGCTGACCTCAGATTGGCAAGTCTCATGAATGCCAATCCACCTGGAGAACTTAAATGTTTTGACACAAATAAAGAGAATATGCATGCTTTGGAAAACTCTACATCAGCAGAGAATCACTGCTTCCTTTTGGAGACCTACCAGCAGAACAACAGAAATGTGAAAGACTGAAACAAAACATTACAAATACAACTTCCACATGGGAAATGAGTCAGGAGGGTGGATGGAAGTCCTGCAGGGAGCTCTGGACTGGGCTGCAGATGGCTCTGGAACTATGTCCATTGGAAAGCCACCCATCACTTCAGTGCCCAGAGCATCTGCAGAGCTGGAGATGCTGCTGCCTAGCCCTGACCTGGTCCAGGCTTCTGGGCACACTGCACCACAGCGGTCCCTTAGGGTGGTTGGAGGGATTTGTTCCACTGTCCCCAGTGCTGTAGGACAAGCAGGAGGTGGTGCAACAAGTGGTTAAAAGACACACAAAGCTGTTAGCTTTGATAAAAAAAAATGTAGCTGCAACATCTGCCTGACTCTTGTTTGCAGCTTCATCAGCACTAAGTGGTCAATAAATCAGACTGGCACGGTGTTACGTTTCTTCCATGGCTTAACCATTAATCTAATGCCAGTTCTCATGAAAAATGAAGGACAAAAACTATGTGATTGTGAAAGAAAATGTATACATTACCCTGAAAGCAATAATAGCACGTAACGGGGCTGCTGACCTGCCTCCCAGCATGACTGCTGGAGCAGCGGTGCAGCCTCTCTGTGCTACCCACTACACGCTATTTAAATTAACCAAGTAAATCAGGTATTGTTTGTTCCACCAGCCCACCCCGTGTTTCTGCCTTTCACATTAGCAGAAACACAAAGCTGAAAACAGCCAGGCTGGCGGGTGGGGAGGGCAGGATGCAAAGCAAAGCACGGCCCGATGAGTGCTGGGATGCAGGAATGGCAGGTACCACCAGCGCTGGGATGCAGGAATGGCAGGTACCACCAGCGCTGGGGTGCAGGAATGGCAGGTACCACCAGCGCTGGGGTGCAGGAATGGCAGGTACCACCAGCACTGGGATGCAGGAATGGCAGGTACCACCAGCGCTGGGATGCAGGAATGGCAGGTACCACCAGCGCTGGGATGCAGGAATGGCAGGTACCACCAGTGCTGGGATGCAGGAATGGCAGGTACCACCAGTGCTGGGATGCAGGAATGGCAGGTACCACCAAGCCACAGAGAAACCTTCCTCTCATTTCAGCAACTGCCTTCTGCTTGCTTGTTACTACCCAAAGTGAGTCCTCTACATGAGGGAAGTCTCTCTTCTCAGACAGGGCAGAATAACCACAAACCCCCTTTCTCTTCTTGCTGTCCCCACGCCAAAGCAGGCTTTTTAGTTTCTAAAGGCAAAAATCAAACGCCATTCCTGGCCAGCTTTCAGCTGCTCAGCAATGCCGATCAGCTCAAGGCTACAGCTCACTGGCAGGGGCTTCCAAATCACCGACAACCACAGCTCAAGACATTTTACTTGGACAAAAATACCTCTGAACTGAAAGTTTTGCATTCGCGCTCCCTGCTGGAAGAATGAAAGGAAATAAATCATCCTCAGGGACCATGAGCATCCGTGAACCTAACCCCAGCCACCCTACAAGGAAATTACCCCCAAACACAGTCCTAGGAGCCACTGTGCTGTGCATCCAGTCGCCTTGGCCGTCACTGGATACCAACCTTATTTCTGTTGGGTGCAAAGTACCGCACATCATCAAACCACGGTGAAATCAGCCTTTTCTGGTCCTAATGGCTAAACCACCAAAGAAAAGGGCAGAAGGAGCAGAGGCGGCTCCTGTGCCCCCCTCCCTTTCCTTTCACCCCCAAGTTGTAAAAGCAATCTTTCTTTCCTGTTCATTCATGAGGTTTACTTTGTATTCCTCAAACCATCCAAAAAGCTTGAAAAGGAATCTCAGCTTCCTGGGGATGTAATTCACATCCATCACTGTGGGGTGACTGGATTAATATCCAACAGATTATCACCCAGAGGAAGATAATACAAAAAGGTTGCTGCGGCTTTGAGAGGCTGCAGTGATGCTTCAGTATCCACAAGTAATGCAGAGACAGGTACTGACAGTGCCTGTGTATCATCTATATGTTATTTAAGAACAAACCAAAGAATGAAACCATTCCCAGACATACGGCAGATGAGAGAATTTCCTGCTATTTATAGCAGTGCCTCTCTGGAGAGTTTCCTTTGGATTTTTAATGGTTTGAGAGTGGAGCCAGGCATAACTGAAGTACAAAGCACAAATACACAACCCAGACATGGAAGTAATGGGATTTTTTTCTTTTCCAGAGACTAAATGCTAGCTTTGGGCAAGATTTAATCTGGTTAAATCAGCACCCGGATATACACCAGCAGTTACCAGATGTCATCCTCCTTGTTTGGTTACAGGAACATCAGATCCTCTCTGGGGCTGTGGCTGTCCCCTCCATCTTCACTGTCACTGCATCCCAGCCATGTCTGGAGGCACAGGATGGGTACCACGTGCGTCTCCAAACTCCATGCCCACAGCTCCAAAACTAGTAATTTTCCCAGTTTTTCAGCCCAAACCTGTCTGAGGATTTTTGTTTAAATTCACTATTTTTTGAGAGAAGAGACTGGGGACAGGCCCACAGAGCTCCACATGCTCCCAACAAGGGAATGGCGGATGGTGAAGGGCTTGGAATGCTATAAAGTTATTTTGACCCTCATGGAATTACAAGACTGAGATTTCCTGCAATTGTTTTAAAGGGAATCCAGATTTCACAAGGCTGTGTCCTTCATAATGTGCTCCCCAGTTCCTCTCCAATAACTTGGTAAGGGAAGACAAGAGTGTGATCAGGAAAATAACTGTACTCTGCTCCACATTTTACATCTCAAGGGGATGACGAGGGGGTACAGAGCCACCGCAGGGTTTGGACTGGGAAAATACAGGTTTTCCTTTTGTTATTTTGGTTTTTAATCCTTCTTTATCTTTCTTCTGCCCCCGTTCTCCTGCCCCCCCTTGATAATCCATATGCTTCTCTCAAGAACAAATGGTGCTTGTCCCATCCCTATGACACCACCAACACAGTCAGATCCCCATTATTCCTTGGGAGCATTGCTCTCAGGTCCCTAACAGCCAGCCTGCAAAAAGCATCCTTGGCTGAGATGCTGATTTGTCCCCCATGTGCTGGCAGCAACACCTGAATACAAAGAGGAGCAAGAGCCACATCCTGAGCCCCTTCTCCTTGAGGCTTGCAGAAGCATTGCTACTGGCAGACCCCCAGCACAGCCAAAGGCAGAGCATGCTGCCCTGGACAATCTTAGAAGGCAGCAGGGGAGCAGAAGCTGGCCTGAAGTCTTTTGCTCCCACTTAAAAGAAAGGTCTAGGGTGATGTTCAGGGTTTAGCAATACAGGAGGTTTGACTTGAATTGCCCCAGGACAACCCCAGAAACAAGCAGAGTCCAGGGAAAAGTCATGAAGTCTCTGAATAAGCTTTTCTTTGTAGGTGAGCCTGGCAGCAACCCCATGGGGTTACAAACAGCGCATGGATCAGCCCAGTCAGCATCAGGCAGCATTTAAATAGTGTGAGCAGCAAAGTAAGAGAGTCTTAATATAGAACAAATACCAAACGCTTACTAATACATCATCAAACGTGATATATTTGAAGACATTTTCTATACAAAGAGCTGTGTCTGAATACTCCGGGGGATCATGTTTATTTAACGTGCACTTTGAAAGACACCCAAAAATACAGCACCGTAATTCTTGGCCTCCAAAGTTCCAAGGAGGAATTTATGTTCAAGTTGCTTATTATCTTTCATAGCAATACCTCTTGTGCTAATAAAAGGTGTAACAGAAGGACAACAGGTCACAACTAGAAGAGTGCAGCAAAATAAAACAAAAGGCACTTCTCTCTCATGCAGGTATTATTCTTCTGGACAACAGAGATTTCTCATCTGCGCCACTGCGCCCAGCTGGAAGCTTTAACTTACACAGGCAGCTGACAGGGATAAGTTAATTCTGGCATGAGCTGGGACTGCTTTTGCTTATCTAGAAACACCCAGTGAAAACAGTGGTGCTGATGCACAAGTCTCATGTCCTGGTGCCTGGGGACAGAAATGCAGTAGGGAAGTCTCTTGCCCTGCTTATTGCTCTGGAGCACTGAACCCACTGGAAGGGCTGGGGAGACCCAAGTCCTGGACACTCAGCACTGGTAACACCCTGCACAGGGGCATCAACCAGCTCAGCTCCAGGCTACAAAACACAGAGCAAAGAGAGGAGCTGAAGGATCAAAGGCTGCTCTTCCCTGTTTCCCAGCCATGGCTCTGACTGCTCACTCAATCCTTTATGCCTGCGCATCTGTATTCTTGAAAGACCAGCCTGAGACTCCAGTAGCTGTTGAACAGTCGCAGAAGGTGCCTGGGCAGCTGTTTGAGTCAGTTTAATAACCAAAGCTATGCCATTGCTCATGCATAAAAGCGTAACCATGATAAAAGCATGCAGAGAAAACTTAAAGACAGCAACTTGCCCTCCTTCACCTTGCTTAGATACATCCTTTTGTAACACACAGTGCTCATGAAAGCCACAAAACAACAGCAATGGATGTGTTTAACCTGGCTGCCAGTATCGATTGCCATGGCAATCACCAAAGCACCTCCTTCTCCTTTCTGTCACTCACTCTCTCTGCTAGCAAAACCTTGCCCAAGGTTTTACAACTCATTCTGCAAAAGCCTTGAGGTTCCTCAAACGATAACTCTGAGGGTAAAGCAAAGGTCTCTTCGGGTTTGAATTTGAGTTACTCGTCCTGACAAATGAGGCTTATTACATCCGTACAAATTTCTGGCTGTACTGCGCATATACTGCTGCTCCAACTCTCCCCCTTTGAAGATGGACACTTACACAATGCCTCCGTTTAATGAACACCTGCATATTGCAACCACTACCAGAAGAGTGCAATTTCTTCTGCACGGGAAGTGGTGTAGAGACCATCTTATACTTCAAAGTGTCCTACACGTGAATTAGGCTTTTCATTTTCAGAACATCTCAAAGGACTTCCTAGCAGAGACAACGTTATACACAGGGATTACTTGATTTAACAGCAAAACAGAGTTTTCTCTAGGGGAAATCAAAGCAAGTGCTTGACAGTGCACACAGTGTCAGTAAGGAACCTCATGGCCACTAAAACTGCAGAGTTCTGCCCTGCACTTGCATCAATAGTTCAAAACTACATGATGCTACCCATGCAAACACAAAGCAGTGTCAGACTAGCACATACAAATGTAAGTATGGAGGTACTGAGTATGATGCAGTGGTGCCAGCCTCCCGGCAGCCTGCCACTCTGCAAGATGTGCTACCACATTCAGATGATTTTCCCCCCTAAGTGCAAGCCAGAGATCCCTCAGCTGACATCTGCCTCATTCTGAAGTACAGAAACCCCCTTCCTCTTGCTGTTTTTATCACAACCTTTACATGGGATTTCTGTCACTGCATTTCAAACAGGCTCAGAGCTATGCTTGGAACACTTCCATCCCCATCGCCTTCCAGAAATGCCAGCATTATAAAGCATGCCCCAAGTGGCTTCTATCCTTTCCCAGCTCACCCAAGCCAGAGATGCAACAATAGCTGGTCTGGAATAAGAAGAAATTTTAATTTCAAAGCTCTGCTGACATTCACCAAGTGCTTTCAAAGTTTGTATCAACAGAATGCACTGCTTCAGCTTCTGGTCTGAATGCAGATGGTGTGAGTTTTCTCCCTCATCTCTCTCATCTGCTGATGGCCTAGTTTGCCTTCATAACACTATTAACTTTTAAATATGAATGCCCTTTGTGAACTAGGATCAGTTCAACGTGTACCTGAAGACACCTCAACTTTTCATATTTTTAATTGGAATTGCTGTAGCTGGACCAAGTTACAGGAAGCTGACATTTCCAAATGCCACATGAGAAAACCCCAGGAGAACGTACCCAGAGCTCTTAGTAAGCTCTCCCTCCAGAGACACGTTGTCCCTTGGTGCTGTTCGGAAAGCTTCATCAAGCTCTAAGCTATTTTTGTATGTATGCAAATGAGTTTAAATCATTTGGAAGCTGATTGCCCCTCAAAGCCCATGTACAGTCCCTATAGCAGCAGCGCGTGAGCATCCGCATCCAGGAGTGGAGGATGCAGGACTGAGGATGCATCCATGGCTTTGTACGTGTATGAGAGATGGAGCAGACCAGCAGCGTGGTGTTTCACAGGGGGCTGTTGGTCCACACAAGGATCAATCAGAAAAGGATCTTTCTCAGCACTGGAAGGTGGTGGCAGCTCCCTCAGCATCCCAGGGGCTGAAGCTCTGCCTGGCCAGCAGCCACACAGACAGTGCGGGACTTTCCATCCCTCACTATTCACATACAACCATGCTCTTCCTATTACTTGACTACCCCCTATTTCTGGCTGGCATCTGCATCAGGAGAATGGCTTTGACCAGTCTGATGGGACGGGCTGCCCCTCACAGCACATTCCACTCCTTCCCTGACCTAGTGCTCACCAGCCCTGGCCCCTTCCCATCACCTGCACAGCAAGTGTGGACGCTGGGGCTGCAGATGCCTGCAAAGGATGCAAGCACAACCTTGCTGCCTGCTGGAGGAATTGGAGAGAAATGCTACTTAATGTTCCATGCAGCTTATATGGTATGTGATAAGCCAACAAGTCCTTTTTATTTCCACTCTTTGCTCTTGCTCCAAGGGCTTTGTCATTTATAGCTTCTTTAAATTTGTTACTTTTGATACCAGTGACTGGTAATACAATTCCCAGAGGAAGAACATCAATAACCTTCAAAACACTTTCATAATGTTGGCTTTGATAGTCTTGCAACATTTCTGTTCCTATGGCATAACCCTTATGACACTGCTATATAGCATCCAGGTTAGTCACTGAAGGCTTTGTTGTGCCTGAATAACCTTCACAGACAAGAGTAACCCCCAGTGCCAGGGAATCCAAAGTTCTCCTCTTTGCTACATGGTTCAGAGCCCAACTGTACCTTGTGTGAGGATCAAACTAAAGCTGTACGGAGAGGCCAGCAGCACTGGGGCTGTCCCCAGGGCTCAGGAACCAGGGATACACCAAAGTGTCACGTCAAGGACATGCAGGACTCTTCCATGCTCACTGCAGGCTGGCTTTCACTCATTAGACATGGTGTCCTAAAAATGACTCACAGGAGCCAGCTGGGATCTGATGCAGCATTTGAAACTGGAAACATCGAATCCTAAGGCGAAACAAGGATCAGGCTTGAACGTCTTCTGAACTGCAAGGAAAAGATTATTGAGACACCCTCATTTCCTCTTCACTTTCACTCAGAAGCCTCGAATTTCCCCAGACAGAGGAGGTTAACAGAGATTAGCACCTAAAAGCTCCTGCTGTAGGCTGTGTCAGGCTGAGCCCAGCTCACCGGGCCTCCTGTATATGTATTTCTAGACTCCCAAGCAGATGCCCTGAAACCTTAAAAGGAAACATGAACCCCACAAATGCTGCTGTATGGCTCAGAGGGGCCATGAGAGCAGAGTTATCTCCTTATCCAACCTTTCTGAGGATCCCAAGTCCTTTTTGACCATATAGGCTTTTAGTTTTCTTCTGGGGAGCCCTTCTCATACCATCCGACAATCAGACTTTGGCTCCCTATGTCCCATAAGAACACAAACACAGAACCACTCCCAGGGTGGAGAAACAACTCTGAATTCAAAGGAGAAACCCACATTCCTTCCTGGCCCCTTTTTGCCTTGAACCAGGGCTCTCTTTCCCAGGTGCCTCTTCCATACACTGTGAGAAGAGAATGGTAAACTGGCACAATGAGCCCATCCTGCCTCAAACTCCCAGCGCAGAACGAGCAACCTGGCTGCTAACTGATTAGAAGTATAGTGATGAGCAGAAGGGCTGTTCCAGCCTGGCTGAAGCGGAGCAAACTGCCCTTCAGCCTAACCCATCAGTCTCAGATCCAGTGATTTCCCAGCAAATGGCAGGGCACCGATAACCTCCGAAGCTGCGTTATTTAAGCAGAAGGTGAGCTCTGTTTAGCCCTTGGGCTCAGGCTGAGCAGGTGACAGATGCCAACGCTCCATCCAATCAGATTTTTAAGTAGTGAGAGCGGATCCATCAGGCGAGTGTTCGCAGAGATGGCACATGCGAGTTACCAACTTCTCTGGCAATTCCATGGCTGTGTCTCAGCCTCCTCCTTTGGAGATCCTCCCCATCTTATTTCACACTGTGCTCTAATAAACAACAGAGGAGTTCTGGAAATGCCTTCTGAAGAACATAACAAGCAGCAATGCATCTGCTGCTATATATAGAAATTCTCCTTTTTCCTTTGTTTTCCAAGTTTACTCACCAAAAGTGTCTATGAAGTGGAGATGTTTTGGAAATAGAGTGCTGCTGCCTGTGGTGTGCACTCCCATTAGCAAGAGAAAAGAACACACAATGCATAACATTGCACACTTCAGAGAATACGAAAAGGCAGGGAAGCTTCTAAATTCCAGCGACAGATGCAGCCTACTGCACACAGCAAGTCATTACTCATTTTACCCATCAGCTACTTGACCCAGCTACATACACCGTATCTTCTGAGACATCCCAAAAAAGCAGCAGCAGTCGGAACAACCAGTGCCAGACACGGGAATAATTAAAGTTTAACACGAGTACTTTTAAGTTTGTAAATGCTGGGGGAAGCGAGCACACATCAAAGGGGGTTTTTCAGCTTAGGCATCGATGCATCTAAAGTAGCATCTAAGAAATAGGTAACGCCAAGGAATGAACAGCTTATGAAAAGTCCTTGAAGTTCCAGGAACAGCAATATTCCTCATTACCAGCCCCACAGTGCTCTGCGCATTTCCTGATTTACTGCTTTCATATTTTTCCTGGCTGCATAGAACATGGGAGAGGAATGGAGCCCCTTCTCTGGGCTTTACAGAAGGGTACACTGGTTTTCCTTCTTCAGGTTGCACATCTGAGATCTTGAACTCAATCAGTGTTTCTCACACATAGTTATAACCTTTTCACTACTATAAAGAGTTATTAGTGTAATTAACTAGTATTAATAGCTAGAAATGCCTCCCCTGCAAGTGCAGGACACAGGAGAAACAGAACATCATGACTTGGTGCTGCCATGAGGAAGTCACTGCTCCACAGGCACACATGGCCCCAGCAGCAACTGCTGGTGAACATCGGGTAAGAGTGGCTACAACCAGTTTCTGGCTGTTGTTTAACATGGATATAGGTCATTTTTCAACATGCAGCACCTCAAGAGATATAAAAGCAAGAGAACTGATCTGAGTGTCAAGTGTGCCACATACTTCTGCAGGTAAGATTATTTTTGAGAGGAATATTGACTGTGTTCCTCTATGCCTCCCTCATGGATGCTCTGGACACTCACAGTGAAGTGTCTTCTCTTTTGCTCCACTTCCTATTCCCTTTTACTGGGACAAATTGTACCAGTTCAACCTCACTAAACTCCAGTTTAAAGGTACAGTTTATACTCCATATTTTAAGGGACGGAATTCATCAAAAGGCTTTTGCAGTTCTCTTCATAGCATGACCTACCTTGAGCTACCCAGCGCTGTGCTTTGCCAGAAAATGCCAATAATTAGTACCTGTTCATCCTGCATACGTTTTTCACCTGGGAACGTTTTTCTTTCACCAGCAAAGACTTCCTTTTGAGGCAGAAATCCTGCCCAGGTGCCTCCTGTTTGCTGCTGGATATGAACGTCTTCACTCATCCAGCCCACACATCATTACTCTCTATTACCAAAATGGAGACTTGGTGCCCACTCAGCAACGGTGTGATTTGGGGTGGCTGCAGTTGCGCCTCTCTGCACATAGTTCAATGGGAAAAATTTCCTCCTTGGCAGAGGCACAGGAGCTGTGCCTCCGTTACCCCATTCATCAGGAATGCTCCTGCTGCCGGCAGGCACGTTCCCGTCACCCACCACAGCTGCAGAGCACAGGAGCCAGCAGAAGCATCATCTACAGCAGGAGCTGAAGTCACTGGGATTCCCTGAGCTGTTGCCTGCTCATTCTCAGAACGACAGATGCACAGAGCAGACACTCTGCACAAGCGGCTGCTCTCCCCCAGCCTGCTCAGACCGTGGCACCGGCTTCACTGGCACCACCATCCACCTGGAGCAGTTCCACCAGCATCACCACCCTTCTGCTTCCACCCCATGATAGACACAGAGCGGCAGAAGAGCAAAGGGATTCTGTTCTCTACATATGCAAAAGCTGATTGTGTTGTTCCTAAACCCTGGGACTAGAGGAGTAGGACTGCCCATCCCAGGGCTACTGAAGATGCTGTGATACTAAAGCACAAAGGAGACCACATCCTGCTCTGCGCCAGCTTGAAGGGCAGGTACTGAACATGGTATGTGCTGTCTGCCTGCCACATAAGGGAGTATTAAAGAAACCTGTGAAGGAATACATAATGAGACTACAAACAGCAAAAGCTGTGTGAGTGAATGCACAGACTCCCTGCGGAGTCTCCCTTTGGCTCTGCGTTCGGAACACGGCATCCCTCTCTTTAGGCAGAGAATGTTTAACGACAAGAATCCCTGCACAGCCAGAGGAGACCCTCCATCACACAGAGCTTGAATTTCAACTTCTTCCTGATGCTTTGGCATCATGTCAGAGGCATTTCAACTGACTTAGTATTGCAAGAACTTGGAAAACATCCACAAAAATCTCCCCTCCTGACTTGTACAGAGCATTTGAAAATGACCAGAACAACCACCACACCTGAGGAAATCAAAGCCAAATTGTCACTGTTTGCCAGAAAACAAAGCACATCATTGCCACACAAAAAGCTGTGAGCTACCAGCCAGGGTTTCTAGTATGACAGGTAAAGCCTGCATGTCACCATAGTGCAGATGTGATGTGGGGACAGCAGCAGAGGCAGATCCCAGAACTTGAAGGCAGCTTCTCAGTAATACCACAAGCTCCCCGCTAAGTTCACTGTGTCATTGAGTCATTCCTTTTTATGGATAGAGACACAAGGAAAAAATGAAATCTAAAAAGCATTGTCAACTTGAATGATTTTCCAGGTTCTTGTCACTAAACAACCATCATCCCTCAGAGCATAAGAAAGGCAATAAAACCAATAGAACTAATAAAGGAAAACTGTGTGGAGCTTGACAGATCTGGCTGCCCCTGGCATGTGACAGCCTATTTTACCAAGCAGGCAAATTGAAGCTGCAGCAGACTTGTCCACAGGATAAGTGAGACCCTGACAAAACCAGCACTGACTCCTTGTTTTTTAATGCCATTCAGTTCTACTAAAAAAGGCCCATTTTGAAAGACCATCCAAAAGGTTTCACAGACTACATCTGCATGTATATATGCTCACATGTCCTTGGTGCTATTCATGAGAAGTGGCACATCCCAAAGAGGAGCCAGCAGGGAGGAGAGCGCATCCCTCCTCTGCAGGAACCTTGGCTACTCAGGAGTCCAGCCTTTACTGCTCCCCTGTTACCTGAACACTGAAAACGAACGAGAAGCTTTAGCTGCTCTTCCAGAGCTGGCATCCATCAAGCTGCGCAGCGAGCCCACCCTAAATGGTTTGCAGTAAGAGCCTGTTACCAAACCCCAGCCTTAATTTATCCAAGAACCCGTTAACATTTCCTCTGTGCACTCACTGAATGAACGTGCTTTTGAAGTCCTTGTTTACCAATAAATTACAATGGTCTGAAATCATTAGCTACAAAGTAAATAGTTTTAATTGATCTGAACCTTCTTATGATGCAGGAACTTCATTTCTCTTTAATTGCACTTTCTAAAGGACTGAAACGGCAAATTAATCGCTCTTGGAGCCCACAATCTTTTAAATGCTCCTCATTCTGAAAGGCTGCATGGATGAAATGAAGACTAAATCCACAGCTCACCACTCTTTCCTGTTCATGTTTGCAATGAATCTTGGGCCTGCCTCATGAACCCTGTAAGGGTTCAAGGACTTTTCCATGTCAAGAGCACAAGCCACATTGCAGGAGTTCTGCATGGGAGAACCGCGCCTCAGGACGCGCCTGCTCTTGCTTAGGGATCAGAGAAGATGAAGACTACTGAAATCTAAAGAATGCCAAGATTTCACTTGGTATAACCTCAGCCAAATACAAAGGTGCAAAGGTCCTGGTAGTCAATACCCACCCCCAGCTCAACCACTTTCTGTCTGAATAATGGCACCCCCTGCAAACAGCAGCAGTCCAAACCAAACAAGGTGCACTGCCATCTAATATAAATACCTTTCATATTCAAATTGGCTGAGGGGGCTCGCAGGAAATACTCCATTTATGAATAGCGTATAAATGGCATCTTTCAAAACAACAGTTTTAGGCACAGATTAGCTCTCCATCCTCGTTACTTCTGATAGGGCTAATCACCACCCTAAATCAGTGTTTCAGCTGAACCTGACACTGGAAATCACATATAATTATACTGATTAATTTTGCTGAAAACATACAGTGTTTTGCTATAGAAACATAAACATGGTAAGGTGAAAGGGTGATACAAATAGTAAAAGCTGACTGCTGTTCAGAATAAAGCCACTCAGGGGCTACAGACATTTCAGTAGCTGCAGTTAGGAAAAGAGCAAATCCCACATCTGCCTACTGATTTCGGGGGGGGGGGGGGAAGGAAAAAGCAGAGGAAAATTGGTGGGTGTATGACATGGGATCCAATTATTTATATATACATCAGAATAAAACCAAGTGGGACAATATAAAAGGACTATGATTCTATGACTGCTTGAAACAGCATGAGTCCTGCAGACCATCTCCACACTGAAGTGCCTGATGTGGCCAAAGAAACAGGCAGTTCAAACAGGGGGTTGTGGCAGAGGGAGCTACAGAGGGGCAGCGTGGGAGGAAAGGAACCTCCACTTGGTTTCCTGGGAGTGAATTATTTAACAGCCGGCAGAAGTAAAAGACATCAGCAACACAAGGAGGCTGCGAGAGGAAAAATCCCCTGAAATCAGGAATTCCTCCTTTGTCATCCTTGTGCAATATCACCATTTCACAGAAGAGGTTGTAGCAGCTCTAGAAACACACTTGTCATCAGTGCCTGAAGACAAGATATGATTTCCACAAGGGGCCAATAGGTGCAGGATTTCAGCAGCAAAGCCTGGTGATTCAGAGCAGAAACCACCATTAATGCACAGCACTTCAAATGGTCTCAAATGTAAAGCTGCACTTAACCAAACACTATCCCTCCTCAGACATATTGGCAAGGAAAAGGAGCAAATTACTTCTTCCTATAGCACCTAAAATTACAACAGCTATCATCTTAGATCCTCGTTACCCAAAATCACTGCTCCCAGGGCTGGTAAGCTGCTGTACCTGTTCACATTGCCTTGTGGGGCAGCAGCTCAAATTCTTTCGATGTTCTGGCTTATTTCCTCCCAAGCACAAAAGCAACCTGCAGCAAAGCGCCTGCATCCCATGGAGCAGCAGCTCGGGTTCGATCGAGTACAGAAACTACAGCGTGGTTCATCCTGCTCCCATGAAACAGCACTGCCTTGGTACAGGGCAGCTCTTCACCCCCCTGAAGTGCTCAGGACATCAGTCATGTCCTGGCTTCCTGCAGAGCATCTCTGCAGCAGACAGCCTTTGGCAAGGAGGATCCAGGGTTTGCTCCATCCTAGCACAGAGCCTGAAGATAAACGGAAGGGAAAGGCAAACACAAAGCTACAGCTGAGTAAGTAACATTAAGTCTGACACGGGGAAGCTGTGATGCATTACTCACCCTGATAAGTTTAATGTATAATTTAGAAAGATATCACCAAAATGGAAAAGAGAAGCTCTTAAGCAGCTCTGAAGGGTATTCAGCTCAGGCATCGCACACAGTTAATGTTCAAGGGAAGCTGCTCGCCCCATGGCAGAAACACACCCCTCACCTGATAATTTGATTTAGATGCATCTCAACACGTTGAAGCACTCTGGAAAGAACCCATTCCTTTTCATAGGCTAGATTGAGGCTTTTTATTGAGTATTAGGTATTACCTCCCTGCTTGATAACCAAAAGCCATCAGATCAGAAAGCCCTTATCCTCTAACTGTTGTTCAGCGTAACGGGCAGCCTCAACTAGGTAGTTTGAACCTGCACGTAATCCCAAATTACATTAGAAAGAACCTCTGAGGACGCACTGCCACAAACAGCAAATAAAACTAACTGAATATTACAGCTCACATAGCACATCAGGTGATTGTATTTCTAAAGCAGTGTCAGCGACAGCCACCTTTTGCCATATTCCTTTGAAGAAGTGTTCTATCCTGGGAAAAAGACTGAGCTTTGCCAGGGCTTGGGGAATCTTCTGCCCTTTCTGCTTCAAGAGGGATGGTGCAGAAAAGGGACCATCACAAAAGCTGCTTTCTGAGGAGGGTTGTACATGGTGACTCTCAGCCCAGCACCTTCCTAACAGGAGAAGCATTAGCAAGGACAGATTTGTTTGTGGCTGAACTTGCTGGAAGTGTCCCCTGGAGTCCACATTTCAGCATTAATGACTTCTGATGCTGCTCACACCATCACCAGAGCTCCTAGGAAAACTATTTTGATGCTTAGGGATGCCATTTGTTAACTTGTTATCCAGTAGAGTAAGGACACACCTCCCAAATGCACAGCGCCACTGGGGAGAAGACAGTGCAGCGGGGTCCCACTCCGGAAGGGGCTGTGACTGAGCCTGCTTCAGCCCAGCACCAGCATCAGCTGAACAGGGTTTTTTTTCCACTGGAAGTTTTCCAGCGACGCTGATGGATCCTCAGTGCTGCCGCCTTGCATTAGCTCTGTATCACTCACCGCAGCACCACGTTCTGAAGCTCAGTCTGGTCTCCAGGGGACACCCCGGCCTGGCAAGGAAAACTATCACCTCTAATGGGGAAGGGCTGGCAGGCTGCATCTGGGGAGCACACTGCCTGCATTTCAATGCAATCCAGCACTGTCCCACTAGGGATGCTCCTCCACTGCCCACATCCACATCAGGGCTGCTGCGGGCCCTGGTAGGTGAATCTGAAGCAAACTGGAAGTGATGGATAGCAGCAGGCTGGACCTGAGACCAGGAGGAGATTCATCCATGGAGCCAGGAAAGCACTGGGGTGAGGGAGGGAGATCTCACAGGGGGTAAAACACTGACAGAAAACCCTGAGTAGCCCCAAAAGTGTGGCCAATCCCAGCAAGGTCCGAAGTTTGATGTCCCCTCTGGCAGCTCCCCAGTGAGGGTGCTCGTTATTTCCATGGATGCTCCCACTATCCACACATATTTTCATTCCATTTTTGAGTCATTCATCTGAACTGACCTCTGGCAGCAGCTTCACAGTACTTCCTTTCCCCATCCGGAGACCAGTAACGAGTGGTGTCCCTCAGGGATCGGCGTTGGGACCGCTCTTGTTCAACATCTTTGTTGGTGCCATGGACAGTGGGATTGAGTGCGCCCTCAGCAAGTTTGCCAATGACACCAAGCTGTGTGGTTCGGTGGATACGCTGGAGGGAAGGAATGACATCCAGAGGGACCTTGACACGCTTGTGAGGTGGGCTGATGCCAACCTGATGAAGTTTAACCATGCCAAGTGCAAGG
>WYDI02003833.1:0-41552 GCA_009867235.2 Psittacus erithacus
AGAGCCTTGGGTGACATGGTTTAGCGTGAGGTGTCCCTGCCCATGGCAGGGGGGTTGGAACTAGATGATCTTAAGGTTCTTTTCAACCCCAACTATTCTATGATTCTATAGCAGTTTAATTTTTATAAGACCTCAAGAATATCTTATGTATGGTGTTTTTAAAGTGGTCAGTTGACTTTCTTAAAAGGTCAAAGCAAAACATCTCGTACTGGGCTTTTTCTTCTGAATAATCTCCCTGTATATGGACCTTGCTATAAGCAAAAAAGTTCTCTGAACAGTGTCCTGCTGCACCTTTCAGGAAGTTGGTGTTGGAAAAGTTAATTCCTCCAGTAGTAATGTATCAGTATAAAGTTATCTACATTTTCTGCTTATAGTGCTTGCTATATAAGGCATTTATTGCTCTGAATTATTTACATGAATACTAATCTAGCAAAATGCCAGTTCAGCGGGTGTAATTCTGAAGTAGCTGAAGTGGAGTAGCATGGGCACTCTTACAGGTTCTCTCTGTACAGTTTCTGTATAGTATTGTGATTGAACCTCCACGTATATCCAGGCTTGTACAACTTTTCTGCTTCACATCTGTCTCCCTTTTGCTTTAGTGATACTCCCATGCCTTCTCTTACCATTCATAAAATAATCTTCCTTTGCTGAGGTCCTGCATCCCTTGCATAGTTCTCTGTAGCATCAACTACAGACTACTGGTTTTAGTGCCGTCACTCCATATTTTCTCTTAAATTTGTTGGCATCTGTTTTGTACAGTGAAGTCAAGGTCTGCCTCTGATTGACCTACGATACAGCTGCTGTTGGCCATACACTTCATCTCTGTACCTTCCTTGGTGCTCACTGCATTTGGGAGGATCTCCCTGTAAATATCCCTGTCACTGCTGCAGTATTCTCCTTGATTAAAATTCTCCTTGTTCAAAGATATTAAACATTTGCCTACACATTTCCTCAGTGATGAGATGTCTGGTATGCTGAAACCAAGCAGTTTATCATATAGTCTATACTGTCTCACTATCTTTCTCCTCTCCTTTTATTTTGTGTTTCAGTTCAGAGTCCTTTGGGAACAGGATGTCTTTTAGTTCTAATACTGTAATTGTTTTTATACTGTATTTATATGAAACCAAAAATGAAGATTTCTTGCCAGGATTGATCCTTCTAGTAATATCCATAATACTGATTAATATAAGTTGCCACATAAACTCGCATAGACTTCTGTGGTGGTAGGCATTTTGCCCATTATTTTTGTTATCTGGGATTCCAAATATATAGTTGGATGGGTTTTACAATACTGTATCACCTACTGTTTGAGCTGGGGACATACTGGATCTCTGAATAAATCAACACCCTGAAACTGAAGTAATGTAAATTTCTGTGTTTCCTAAAAATAGGTAGGTATATATCATTTTCATCATTCTGTGTTGCATGGCTTTTCTTAAAAGTCTCATTTGCTGGGTAGTTCTAGCACATCTGTGTTTTCCTATGTACACCCTTTTCACTACTTTGGACAGGGATTTTAATTGGATGCAGCAAAACTAGGTTTGTTTCCTCAGTATAAGACAGGATGAAGGTGTTAAAAATATCTTGGTTATTATCTTGACTCACTTTGTCACCGTAATAAATCTAAATTTTTTTCACTGTTTTGCCTTGGGTTTGATCAAAAAGGGGGGGCAAGACTTACAGTTACCAAGTGTGGTCTGGAAACTTGGTGCTGTTGGGTTATTTTTTTGACATAACACTGAAATTTAATATTGATTGCTTGAAGGAAAAAATTGCTTTGCTGAAAGATCAGGAATGATGCGTTGTGCGTTGCTTTCAAGGTATTGAGAGGTACTTTAATCCTCTTTGCAGAAGATTAAAGAAATATGATAGCTGAACAGTGGAAAAGCTCTGCAAAGGGAAGCCACCTCTGTTGACATAACTGTGTGATACAGCAGACCTGAGTGTCTGTCTAGTGCATTCCTTATGTAGGGGATGAATGTTCATATCTTCTGAAAAAGGGGATTTAAAAAAATAAACCAGAAGTTGTTTGGATAACATTCCAAGTTCAGGTCCAGAATTTATGCTTTCTTCTCAGAATTCCATGTTGACAATTTTCAGCCCCACATTTTGGAAGCCCACTGTGCTTAATATCAGAAATTAGAACTCACAAATGTCCAACAGCCTGGTCTGAATTAAGATGTCTGGGGAATTTCTGGTGTAAGTAGCAGGTAATTCTTGAAATTCAGTTTGAGTTTGTGGAGATTGAAGCTTTTGTAACCTAATCTTGCTTACTCTTTGAAATTAAATACTGTAGCAACTGGAAGTAGACCAGAGATTATTTTATTTCAGTATTATTTTGAAGTCTTTATGATTCTGATGATGATGTACATTAATAGGAAATTGAATATAAATCTTTTGATGGATATGATTGCTTTGATATCTTTAAAATAATTTTTAATTGTTTTTGCCTGATTAGATTACATCCTTTAAAGAAAAATTGTTCCTAATGAGAAGGAGTTATAAAAGACATCTGGAATTGCATTCCAGGGGCATTAAATGAAAAATGTAAATATTATGAATAATAGATAAGGTTTAAAATGTCTCATTTGAATATTGCTTACATTACTGACTGGTAATGGTTTTGCTTTTGCTTTCCCTTCCTTCCTTTTCCCTGTTCCTTCTTCATACACTTTCATTCTACCTTCAAAAACTGTCTTAATCCTACACTAATCATTGAGATTATCTTTCTATTATCCACTTGCTTCTTTGATCCCCCCAGGTATCACTGCTGAAAGAATGAGGATCATTCTGTGTATCTACTATGTTGAGCCTTATTATGGTACTAATTGCCTCAAATATCCTTTTCCTCTGAAGAATCTGGGGTAACAGGCTTCAAACACTGTTATTACAGGGCAGGTCATCTACCTGAAAGTCATTTGGGGATGCTGCTGGACCGAGCTGAGGCTGAAATTAGCTCTGTTAAACAGAAATTTGATCATGATTTAAAACAAGAAAAGCAAAAGCTTCGCCAGAAACTCATTACCAGGCGAAGGCGGGAAATGCTGCAAAAGGTAATTTCAGTATATTTATTTTCACAGGACTTACAATGAATTAAAAATGGAATGAATTGGAAAATGAAGTGTAGTTCTTATAACAGGGATCAACACTGCCAGGAGTGTGGGTGAAAATGAGTGTCTGTTGGTTTTAACTTTGTACTGCCATGTGCTGTCGTAATCATGTAGTAATTAATGGCTGCTCTTTTGGAAAAAACAGCAAGAAAGTAATATAACTGGAGAAACTTGTGAAGCCCCTGTACTTAGTCTAACCTGTCCAAGGGGGTTGTGAAAAGCCTCTGGCATGTGCAAACAGGCAAAAGCCAGCTGAGGTTCTGGAGCTGGTGAGAGAGAAGGCACGGATCTGTGACAGTAGTAATTTTCTGTGAGTTTCCTGGCTATGTGTATCTTAAATGTCATCTACAGCACATTTAAAATTCAGCTACAAAACAAAACTGTTAAAAATAGTTGTACCTATGGTTGCTTGTAGTAGGTAGGACTCATGTCACCTCACCTCAGATGTCTAGAAATCCAGGCTAACTCCAGGAGCTCCAGATCATCTCATAATGGCAGAGGTCTTGCAAGTGATCTGAGATAAATAGAAGGGAGTTGCTATCCAAAAGTCCCTATGTTTCTCTGCCTAAAAAGTGAAGAAATTTTTTTTCTTGGATTAGGTGATACTTCTTCAGATGACCAGAGTTAAGTGAGATTTATTTTACCTTTTGCAGGGTATGTGTTTCAGTGTTTTCTGCCCTTTAACAGATACCAGTGCAAGGAGAGACAGCAGGTATAAAGATGGGTGCTTCATTTGTTGTATTTTTACTGAGTATAGGTAGATTTGGTTTAGCTTTCCAATTAATATTTGGGGTTTTTCCTTGCTCCTTTTTCTTCCTTGTTATTTGATCCAGATTCACTCCTGGAATGCTGCCAGACTGTTGCAGTTCAGCCAGTTTGGATTATATCAAACAAACATAGGTCATGCATTTATTTAGGTGTCAGCCTTTTTACTGAGGAGCAATCCAGATTATCACAGGTCTGTGCTAGCCTTTCTGTCTAACAGTCTGACATCACAGGCCTGCCAGATGCACGCAAAGCCATCATGTTAAGGGCTGGGTGAGTCTGAACACTGAAAAGGAATTTCAACAACACTGAAAGACCAAAGTATGAGATTTTGCTTTGCTATGAAATTCATGCTTAAAGGGCTAGAAACTGAGATGTTCCTTCTCTTAAGCTTGTTCTTCCTTTTTGCAAATGAATCAGCAGAAGGAGCATCGGAAGGAGCAGCTGTCACTTGGAGAGACCTTCAAAACTACTAAGGAGGTCATTCACTACCTGAGCCACTGGAAAAATCTTCTGAGTGATCACATCATTGAATTTGAAGAACTTACTGAAAAGCTTGACAATGAGGCCAGTGAAGAGCTGAAAGAGCTTCTGTTTAGTCTAACAGAGAAAGCCATTGAAGAGCTTAAACGTGTTCAGTGTGGAGTATTTGTGCAAGAACTGGTAAAGCTCAATGTGCCAAAGATGTTCCTGCTGGAAGCTGTGGAGGAGCATAAAAAAGAGATAGCTGTTAAGCATGAGCAGCTTGAAAGGGAAGAGCATGAAAAGAGCGCAGCCACTGAAGAGCTGCTTCAGCTCACCAGGCAGAAGCTAAGCCAAGAGCTAGAATCAAGCATTTTGGAACAAAAAAAATTAAGGAGCTGGGAACAATCGGTATTAATGCAAGTATCTCTCTGCACCCTTTTCTTAGTTATTACTGCAAATAGCGATGAACCTAGGACTTTTCAGACATGTCCAGGTATGATTCCTAATGATCAGTTCTGTCAGGCACTTGAGAATTGATTTGTTTGCAAGCGCTCAGCCCCTGTGGCACTTGTGGGTGAGCACTGCAATGGAAATCCTGGGGAACAGCAATTTTGAAACCAAAATCATGCAATGGTATTTTTGTACTTGTGTTCACTCTCTGTCGGGTTTCACTTGCACATCTTTCATTATTATTCTCAGTCTATTCTCAAAGGCCCAGCACTTTGGAAATGTCATTTAGTATGTCAGGCCTAATTAGCCCCATGTCCAGTTTTGATATATTCCTTCCAGACACAAGTCAGGCTTTACTCATCAGGTTCATTTTGAGCTCTGCCACAGTATTTCCACTTACTCCATAAATACACAGTGCAGCAGTATACCTCTCCAGCTCATGGGTCCCATGCATCAGACTTGGCCAATCTGAACTGCTGCTAAAGTGCCCTAGGCACTGAACCCCAAGTCAGAGAGGCGTCATGACACAGGCAGTGTTGTAGAGAGGTTTGCTGGCCCCAGGTATACTTTATGGCTGTTGCTGCCTGCTGTGATGTGACCCCCGGGAGTTGGGAAAATGGGTAATGACTTTGCCACCCTTAAGAGATCTTGTGCAAAGAGAGACGATGGCTGCAGCCAAGAGTCATCATGCATGGTGCCTCTCAGACTGGGCAGCAAGGCCCTGAGAGATTGGCACTACTCAGTAACATTTCTCCTTAGGTTTAGAGTATATTTATGACTAGTTGTTTTGTTGCCTGAATATTTACAGTACTACATTTCTTATACAATATCTGTTTAATAACAGACATTGATTGACACATGGGAACATGAAAAAATAGTCTGCTGGCAAAATTGCAGCTTTGGGGGAAGCAACCAAAACAGGGAAACCTGTATTAGCTTGTCCGCCCTTAATACAGTGCGAACTGAGCATGAGATTGAACCAAGGTTGGGGGGGAGAGAAGCATTGGTAGAAGTTTCTCCTTCCTACCTTTTCTTTAAAGCAGAGCCGATCTGCATGAGCAGTTTTGTCCAGACAACATCTTTATAAGTTTGCTTGCTGCAAAATTTAAAACCTTGTAGCGGAAACATAAAAAGAAATCTTGCCCATTACATTTGCTTTGCTAAAGAAGAAAAATCCATTTGTGTTTTCTTCTGGTTCTAATTTGAAGTGCTTTATGTTTTGTTCAGCATTTAAAATACTTTTCTGTAAGCCATTTCAATGTATTTTCTAGCTGTCTTATCTCTTTATTTGCAGTGCTGAAAGAGACCTGCAGAACCAGGGAAGTAGATTGTATGACCCAGTAGGTCTCTCCTATTACTAACTTACAATTAAAGATAATTGTGTTCCAGCCTGCAGTGTCACCAGTTGTATGCTATCTTTATTACAGCTACAGTAAGATGTTTGGGGTATTTTTCCCAGTAAAATACTGGGAAATACATCCAAAAAATGCACAACTATCCTACCAAAAGCCCCTTAAAATCTGTCACTGTCTTTATGCTCAGTCTGTCAGTTTTGGTATTTTGATGACAGACGCCAGAATCTGTCAGCACGAAGAGAACATGTTCATATTCTCATCTGCTATCTGGTTTTCACAAAGAATTATTTTGAATGATAGCTTTTCATTTCTGTTGCTTATCAAAGAGACCATGAGTTAGTCCAAAATATATGTATATTAATATATATATGAAGCTTATTAATGTTTAAAGTCCTTTTTAAACATAGACATGACAAAACTCATTTTCTGTGTTATCTTTGAATCTCAGTCTATATATCTATCTGTACATATGGGTACATAGTATGGATTTTCTTCTGAAAGCCTAAGACAGCTTGAGAAATGGTTAACCATGCAAAATAGTTAGGTATGCTGTAAATGCTTTTGCTTGGAGTAATATTGCCTTGAAGGAAGTAATCTTTTGGACGTACAAACTTTATGCATTAAACATGTTTTAATTTAGGATGTTGCTGTTGTTTGCTGAATCGATAAACAGAAATAAGGATCTCTAAACTTTTAATATATTGAAATATTTAACTTTCAATATATTTCATTATTATTGAAATATGTCAATGAAATGATGAGGCGGTATAGGCCTGTGATACACTGAATAAAAGCATCAGTCCTAATGGAACGTATTGTATAATACATTTTTAAAAGAAAACTCTGTGTTCATGCTTTAAATTCAAATACATTTTTGGGGAAATAGAGAAAATTTCCAAGTAAAAAAATATTCTATTTTTTGTTAAATATTTTAAGGAAATATTTCAGTCATAAGATACGAAGAGGTATATAATCTAAGGTTGTTTACAATTGGAAGGTGAATTTAGGCTTTAGCATGCTCAGTCAACTTCAGCTTGACCTGAGAATCAGTTCCCCAGACTTCTATGTTGAGAACCTTCCTTCCACAAAATGGGAACTTTGTGTGATTCAGATTACTGCTAAAATATACTCAGTGTTGTTCAGACTGCTAAAAGCTTTTTTACAAAGAGCAATTGGAACCTTGTGGTGAGTGATGGGAAGGATGACTGGTATGCGTTTGTAATAAGGAGAGACTTTTTCATTTTATATTTTACCCCTCTCAGTAGCTGTGAGTGCTGAGTGCTGGGTAACAGCACAGGGAGGCTTTATGGGAAGCTTTTATCTCGATTTCATCCCTAGGTTCAGGCACTGTATTGTCTGTAGACATGGAAGGATTCTGTGCATAGGAAATATGCTGAAAAGTCTTTATGTTTTGAATATTCAAAAACTGTGTCCCCTTGAAAATGAAGTTTTACAGTCCAGGAAGTTCTGTATGCAGAATTTAAAGTATCCTCAAGGATATTTTGAACATACTAAGCAGCTCAGAATGGGCTCATTAACCGTTTCATGAATAAGACAAAAAAGGATTATTATGACGTGAAATATCTATGTGTATTCTCTTACATTTTATGCAATATTGCTTATATCACTGAACAGTAAAAGGCTATGGTTTTTGTTTTGTTTGTTTTTTAACAGGCAGCTTCTAAGTTTACCCCTCTCACTATCAGAAGAAGAATTGCTTAGAATGAGGCAAGAGTTGCATTGCTGCTTCTCTCAGGTGGACAGCAGCTTGGCTTGGCCCAAAATAAGAGCGAGAACCTTGCTTCAGGCTTTCGAGGTTGAGCAGAGGGATGCAGAGGTGCTGAAAGTTGATCAGAATTTAGCAGTGACCAATAAACAGGTGGGAATGATGTGAGATCAGTGTGAGGATGTGCCGAGGGTTCACTGGTATATATGCAAGTTGTTGGCCTTGGCTGCGTATATAGGTCCAGAGCTTCTTCACAGGTGTGACAGCAGTGCACATTTCATTTGCATGGATCAGTGGACCTTAAAGATAATTGTTGGGGCAGCAATTAGGCACTTTTCACATACACCTGCATATTTCTGCTTCTTGTGTGACCTCCAGCTCTCCCAAGAAGGTGGCATAGTTGTAAGAAAGCAGATGGGTGGCAAAAAGGGGCTGCATCTTGCAGAAGAGTCCACTGAAATGCCAAAAATCTGAGTGGTGCTGAGCCTGGCTCTGAATACTAGGGATAAGTTGGGTCCTTTATAGCATAGATTGAGATTTTCCTGGCAGCCCCTACATTGCTAAATTTGACACTGAATCAAGGAGTTTCTGTAAGGGAATGTCCTACATTGTCTTGTCCATTTAGGGAAGTAAAGTTCCTGAATTAACTGGTCTTTCTTAGCAAGAGTTTGGGCTTTACTTCCATTTTTAATTTCCAAAAGAGTTGGGCATATACAGTGGGTTGGGGATTGTGGCTTGGGGTGAGTTTCTTTGTTGTTCTTTATGTTTGTTTATTTCAAATCTAAATATGTAGAAGATGAGGCATACTCACACAAAGTTGGAAAGACATTCCAAACAAGGAATCTGTCTATAAAATCTAGCCTTTTTTTAAATAACTCTGTGAGGGATGTTTAATTTCTTCAGTAAAATGTAAAACCTAAAATCACAAATTATTTTCAGTTCTTTAAAGAGGAGCGGGGAAGTGTTTCCTTTGTGAATTGTATCTGATAACATCATAAAAAGGAGGACATTCCCTTGCTTTGTTTTGGTTCAGTTATGTTTTCTAAACATGTAAACTAACTTGAGTTAATTATACTAGGAATTAGCCTAGTTCAAGACCTTAATAATTTCTAAGTACTAAAGAAAGGAGATGACTTTGTAAAGCGTTATAGTTGAGCAGATGTTATCATTTCCCCAAGAGTACATTATACTTGGTTGATTCTCTTGTAAAGAAATATAAAGGTCAAGAATAATTTGATTACATGAAATGGTGCCCCTTAATACTATCATGGTTCAGTTGTGATTCATATACTGCATCTTGAAAAACAATGTAGTTCTTAAATTAATATTTGTTCATTTTAACCATGCTGAGGAGACTGTTTCAGTTAAAAGCTCTTATTATCACTGCTAAAGCTTGTTAAAATCAGATCTATGTGCTAGCAGATTTCATGGAAAGGGTGAATATATAAATTTACTTTGAAGGAAATTAGAAAAGGAAATTACCAACTTTGTCTGAATGTCTGAAAGGAGTCTTCTGAATGAATAGGGCAGCAACTTCATTTCAGAAATATTTTCTCAGTGAATGTCATCCTTGCCATGTTTATCATTAATTTGTGGATCTGTCAATAATGGCAAGTAATAATGTTAGCGTTCTCATATACTTCTTACAAATAAAGCATTTCATACTCATCTACTTACAGCTGCATTCTAAGGTGAAAAAAAATGGATCCAGGAATAGAGATAAGATGGATATTTTGAAAAAATCTTTACAGGAAAAAATCTTCATTTATGAAGACTCTGTGAAAGATGAAAATTTGAATAAGGTAAGTGCTATTACATTACTAAAATGATCTCTAGTAATTAAAGACTGTCAGTTTTCTATCAGTGTAAGAACCAGATAAAAAGGCATAAGGTGTGGTGGCATGATGCATGCCTCTACTTCTGCCTGCTTTTATAAAGGTGTTGTATTTCGAGTTTAAGACATTTGGCTTTGTTTTAACTTCTCCAGCTTAGTTACAGAACTGATTTCATGTGTCACCTTTTTTTCTTCCCATGGTTCTGGGACTTGGCACATGGTGTGGCTGCATGATTCCCAGAGATCCTTGTGGCTTTCTTAGTTAGGCTTTCAAAACATGTAAGGTGTTTCACTGCATACTTCATTGAGCAAGATTTAGTTCTTTAATGTCTCTTAATGCTGCTGAAAAGCCTTAAGTGGGTTCTTAGATCAAAGACTTCTTGCATAGGGGCTGAGTTTATTTGGACAGAGCTTACTGAAAGAAAGCTTGATTCTGGTGAGTATCTTCTAAAAGGCTCACCAGCCCCAGTATATAGTTAATCCTTAAGGAATGAGTGGGGCCAATGCCAATATGGAATTTTGGAAGATTATTCCTCTCTGCCAGCAGATGTTCCATGAGGTCTTGTTTGTGTTCTTTAACCTTTCTCTCCTTCTCTTTTCCACTTGTAAAATATGGGTAATACTACTTTTGTATACTGGAGGAATGTTACAATGGTAACTGTGTTAGGCATAGGTGGTGCACAGCTATAAGAACTATACAGAATAACCAGGTGACACTGGTAGATAAAAAGTAGTTTCACAAATGATTGCAGTATCAATTTTAGTACCAAATTGGACAAAAATCTGGTTTTACACCTCTTTCCTATGCTTTTTATGCTCCAAAATTTAGATTCTTTTAAATTTTGTTACAAGAAGTACTGAACACATACTTGGTATGAATATTGTGTTACATTTTTGTTGGAATCTTGTTTTAAAATTGGAAAGTTAGCTTCCCTAAGCCTCATTGTTTCAGTTTTATATGCACCACCTGGCATACCTGTTGTTTGCATTGTATGGCTGCACATTAGTTACAAAAAGCCAGATGCTTTGGGCTTCTCATAGTAAGCAATCTAAACTATTAAGGAAAATTGTTAGCTCACACTATATCGTTAGGACACAGAAGTATTGCAGTTAACCTCATGTTGATCACAGAAGCAGAGTTTCTTTCTTTTGCTGTTAGTTTCTTACCTCATTCCTCATTTAGAATCTTAACACTTCTAAATTTCTCATTAATATGAACACTTCTATCGTCTTCCTCAAAATTAACCATCTGAAGTTGCGCAGCCAGTTCAAGCAGGGAGGAAGAACAATGGAGCAGTACAGCTCTGCTGTACACTGCTGCGGACTTCATACGGTGTCATGAGTTCTATCTCACTACAGAATGGCTGTAAAATGGTTTCCAGCTAATGCTTATGAAAGCAGCAGTATGTGTTTTGTGACACTAAAACAGGCATGGCAGAGAACAACTCATAGACAGGAGGCAATGAGGTGGGAGGCCGCGGCAGGAAGCTTGATGCCTAGTCTTGGAGCACCTGAGAGTATCATTGACCTCACTGTGAGAATCTTCAAAACCAGACATTATCTACTTCTTTTGTGTTTCCTAGCTGTTTTGAGTTGTCTTATGCATGAGGACGTAGCTCTTCCTTTCTGAAATAGCAGTTAACTTATCTCAGAAGAAAGAGTGGTAAAAATACTGACATTCATAGAATCACAGAATTCTAGAATGGCTTGGATTGGAAGGGACCTTAAAGCTCATCTAGTTCTTACCCCCTGCCATAGACCAGGTTGCTCAAAGCCTCATTCTTTAGTCTTGCTGGGCTTAAAAAAGCCAGTAATAATATTTGCTTGAGAAATGTCTTAATATTGCAGGTAAACAAGTATATTTTCAGATTATTCCCTTTATTTGTAGTATTTAGGACTGAGACAGCACTAGTTAGCAATTAGTCTGAACTAAATACAGAATTTAAAAGTCAGTTTTTTAAAGCAGTGGACTAAACATAGTGCATTTACAGCACTGGCAATTTTTTTGTGTGGTTTGGATGTTTCAGGTGGAATCAGTAGTGAATTTTCAGACCTATGAAAGTGGATTCACCATCACCAAAGTAGTCTGACACTACATGTCAAATGGTATGATATTAAGCAGTGTATTACAGTCCTCTGGTATAATAAAAGGCTTCAAGAATGGCCAGGGGATATTAGTTTATAACTAGTTTATAATTTAGTTTGTAATCAATATTTGATCCAGCTTCTACTGAAATTGCTTTCTGTGTCACACAAGTCAGATGTACTTGCAAGCTTTGGTTTTCACAAATGTATTTCTGTTTGCAGAGCTGTGATTTCAAAGCTGACAGGAGGCAGAAGAAACTCAGGTGACTTAAGGATAGTAGTACCAGTTGAATAATGCTACATTTTCTTTGGTTACAAGCAGTTACTTTACTGTATAATGTTGAATAGATGCTGAATGAAAAAGCTGAACATCATTCCCATCAAATCATAGAATACTTTGGGTTGGAAGGGACCTTTAAAGGCCATCTAGTCCAACCCCCCCTGCAATGAGCAGGGACATCATCAGATCAGGTTGTTCAGAGCCCTGTCCAACCTGACTTTGAATATTTCCAAGGATGGGTCATCTACCACCTCTCTAGGAAACCTGTTCGAGTGCTTCAACATCCTTATCATAAACTAATGTCTTCCTTATAACCTCTTTCTGTTTAAAACCATTACGCCGTGTCCAATAGCAACAAAAAAGTTCGACTCCATTTTATAAGCCCACTTTACTTACTGAGAGTCTTCAATAAGGACGCCCTGGAGCCTTCTCTTCTCCAGGCTGAGCAATCCCAATTATCTCAGCCTTTCTTCAAATCCCTTGTATTTGGGCATGCT
The DNA here is from genome assembly GCA_009867235.2 of Psittacus erithacus. Classification (NCBI taxonomy): domain Eukaryota; kingdom Metazoa; phylum Chordata; class Aves; order Psittaciformes; family Psittacidae; genus Psittacus; species Psittacus erithacus. The sequence continues at coordinate 12,568 of WYDI02003833.1, forward strand.
TAACACATGGCTTCATACACAGTAATATGCAGATAGTATCTAGTTTTGCAGTTTGGACTATAAATCTTATGATTCATGGAATATACTGAACATATACAAATTCCCTGTTATTTAAGTGGTTGACAAAAGTATGTGTTTCTTTCATCATTGGCATCTCTTGCTTTTTAATTTAGATGCAATTAAAATACACATTTTGTGTCTCCTTATAAGTGAACTTGAGTCGTCATACTGCATTACCATTCGTATTCATTATTCATTTTAATGGGTTCAAACTTACGCTAAAGGTGATCACTCATTTACTCATTCATGTATTCATTATTCATTCATCCATCCCCAGATTTCAAATATGTATAATTCATTTAAAATCCTTGTGTTTGAAACTGAGCCTCCTGTGAAGAAGCTTAAACTGAAGATGAACTTTAAATTCAGTTGTGTTCACGCACCTGTCAAAACATTTCTGTAAATTTTTTTTCCACATTTTTAGAGGTTTGGAGCACTTCCTGTTCCTAAACCACAAAGGCAGCCTTCAGATATTACTTACTAATTTTTTGTCATATAAAACAAATCATACCTCAAGCATGTATTTTCTCCTTTTTTGAAACCTTGTAAAAATGTGTATATTTTGATAAGCAGTATCTTAGACATACAAATAAAAGCTGGAAGAAAAGAAAGACAAGCTCTTGGTGTGTTCATGTTGTCACAATTCATTCAAGCTAGTAGTGTTGCAATATTCTTACTAGTTAAGAGGCTGCATAATACAGTGAATAGTGAGCATCACATAGGCTCTAAAGCATTAGTCTTTTTGGAAACTTCTAGTGAGGTAGGTCTGCTTGAATTTCTTCTGTCCTTCTCCCCTCATTCCTTAAATAAGTGCTATTGTGATAAAAATCATAATATAAATCATTTAGTCTCTTGCAACAAAAAACTGGTTGTTCTCATCCATCTTCATTTTCCTGCTTTTAAGTCAAATCAAAACTCAACATTGCCGAAGTTTTGAAAGGTGGCTTATGGCATTAGTTGTCCAACCTGGTTCGTTTCTAACATATATTGCCCCTTAAAGTGATGTCTGCTATAGTGATGAATCTCCCTGAGCATCTTAGTAGACAGCAGCTGTTGTTAGCTAAGTATTGAGTGAATTGCTGAATTGGATATAAATTCCTTGCCTTCCTTTAGAAGCTATTTCTCCTGGTACTCTCTTTAAGAATTACCTAAGAGTGGAACCAACTTTCACTGATGAAAAGAAGGATGGAGGCAAGTAAATGGAAACTTCACAACTGAGACCTTATAAAATTGGACAGTCTGACAATACAGCTCTGAAAATCGACAGTTGCTTTTGAGAACATTGTCTTGTGTCACAGCGATCAGTAGTATAACAATTAATTCAATGCACCTTTCAGAACAAAAATGTGAATCCTATTTGTGCACGAGCTTTTGAAGAAAGATTTATTTTTTTTTTGAAGAAAGATTTTTTTTTTTTTAATTATTTATTTTTTGTCTTAAATATTTGCCTTGGCTCTGAGGTGTGGAATAGGCTTCGTTCTAGGCCTTTAGTCTTACGTCACTGGTTTATAAGAATATGTTGAAATAACACTTTGGATGTTGAAAATCATAGAATCATAGAATAGTTAGGGTTGGAAAGGACCTTAACATCATCAAGTTCCAACCCCCCTGCCATGGGCAGGGACACCTCACAGTAGACCATAAACCAGAACAAACTAACAAACAAACTCCACAAAAAAAAACCCTAAGTTAGGGTGGGCTTGGCTGTCTTGTGCAATCTGTATCAAAGTCATGACTTGTAGGATGTTCTGCTGAAGTTTCTATCTTTGATTTCCAGTCAGTGCTTCCAGAGTACAGCATACACCTTTGAATGCCTCTCAGCTACTGGAGTGGAAGTTTAAATGGGAGATCCTAAAGTTACTTGCTTTTTGCTAAAAAAACAAGTTTTGTTTTTAGGAAAACAAAGGGCCTCAAATTCTCTTTAATAAGTTTCTTGCCTACCTGCAAAGAATGTAGAAGATACATATAAAAATATCATCATCATAATCATTTATTATTGATTTTTTTTCTACTGAGAACTGAAACATAGAAACAAGCAATGGGTATTTCTGAGTTATTTTTAGACAAGTACTGGAAGGCATCTCGGCTCTTTTCCCATGAGCCCCCATTTTTAGCCATTTCTTCCACTTTTCACTCACTGCCTAGCATGTTCAAAAATAACAGCTTAGTGTTCAGAATTTTGGTTACTGTATTTCCAGTATAATCTCTGGGTTGAATTCTCCTCTTTAACTCAAAAATCCCAGATGTTTTTCTGTAACACATATGCTTACTTATCATTCATTGTCACACAGCTGCATTATTCAAGATCAATTTGTTAGATCAACAGTAATGTTGAAAGACAATGACTGTCTTTTGTGATGGAGATTTGTTAAAAATATAGAGAAAATGAATCTTGCCTCCACTTTGTGTCTGTACAATGATTTCTTACTCTTGTCTTGTAATTGGTTTAATTCACGTTCGGGGGAAATATTTCCTGAAGGTTATCTTTCATCCATTGTGTTCAAGGACATTCCAGATGATGTAATTGAGACTTAGGGGAATATTACATGGGCGTGAGACTATCACAAGTATATTTGGTTCCAAATCACATTTTAAATTTAGCTCTATCTACTGGATAATAGAATTCGAATGATACATAATCGCTTTTAGCAGGTCTTGTACCAAAATTTCCAGAGAAAATTCATGCACATCATGTTACATATTTATCATCTTAGGGGTCTAAAAACTTGGTGGAAGTCTCCTTAAATGCTCCTTTAAGGCTAATCATTAACGGAGTCAATAATGTATAATTCTGATTAGCATGAACAGAAAGCTAATAAGGTTTTAATGTTTTGAGTACATAGTCTCTATTTGTGCAGAGATACTCTTAAGGGGCAAAATCAGATCTTGTGCCAATGGGAAGATACAATATATAAAGACTCCAGTTGACCCGTTACAATGTTGTAGTTCATGCTTGCAGGTCTTTGTTCTTATTTTATTGACTTGCAAAACTGTAGACAGGTTAAGACTGTGTAAAGGTATACCACAGAATACCTGCCATGCTAATGTATTAACTATGTAGGTATCTCAATTAAATACAGATGCTCCATGTTTAAAGAACAGACCCCTCTGCCTGTTCTTTAAGACAGGGCCCTTACTTCATGAGATAAATACTTTCCCATAGAATGCAAATGTGAGTATCTGCGCTCAGGTGCCACAGCGATGATAACATTGTTACTTGAGCACTGCTGTTAAACAGATAATACTGGAAGATGCTGAAAATGCTGATTTCTGAGAATTTTATTTTTTTTTGTGTGCTGTGAAACCTATCAGATTAGATTTATCAGGACCAAAAGAGAATTTAGAGGTAGAGTGAGGAAAAACCCTGCCCTCTGATACCCAGCAGTGATAGATGACTGTTTCTGTGCTTAACTTTATTCTAAGTCCACTGTGGAAAGCTATGGTTGATACCAACACCAAATAGTGGAGTTGGAGCTCTCATAGAATCATAAAGTGATTTGCATTGGAAGGAACTTTAAAGCTCATTCAGTTCCAACCCCCTGCCATGGTCAGGGACACTCTACACTAGACCAGGTTACTTAAACCACCATCCAGCTTGGTCTTGGACACTTCCAGCTATGGTACAGCCGCAGCTTCTCTGGGCAACTTGTGGCAGTGGTTGGATGTGCTTTCTCTCTCTGTGTCTTCTCTCTCTCACAATCCAACTTTTGGGGCCATGTGGATATTAAAAGGGAGAGAGAATAAAATTAAATTGATAATTATTTCCTGTCTTTGAGGATTCAGCTACCCAAATGTTAGATATGCAGCATAGCCATCAATGTCTAGCCTAGACATCCATACCTATATGACACTGGAAACATATTTTGTAGGATACAAAACATACAGAGAAGTATCTTTTCCTTGGCTTTGACTTAGAATGACAAACTTAAATGGAATCATGTAAAGAGGGGTAATTGCAGATGGGTGCAGTCCACACTGTGCTGCAGAAAAATGGTCACAGTGGTGATACCACTATGAATGTCAGTGCTATAGCATGGAGAGCTCATCTATCACATTGCATTTGATCGTGTGCTTGCATATGCTGTATTTGTCTTTCACCCTTGGATAGTTTCTGTGGATGTCCCATCAGATGTGTGGCAGCGACATAGTTACTAAGTTAAATCATGTTGATTTAATCCTATTTGATGTCCATTCAATCCAGTTGTAATCCTGTTTGAAATCCATTACTTTTGATTTACAGTTTAACTTCATTTTACATAAAAAGGTTTCTGGTTATTCGTTTAAAGAATAGTAGGCTGAGTTTCTTTGGTCAGTATTCATTACCAATTTGATAGTAATTACAGTCTTTCCATAAACTTTGTATTTTTGCTAAAACAGGGATGTATTTTATCTTCCCATTTAACCAACCACATAGGTAAGCATAGGTTTATCTGTATTTTTAATTTTTACTTATATTAAAAATCATTTTGACCCTCTATATTAGGTTTGTATTTAATATTAAAGTTGTGACTACCCTAAGTCAAAGCCTGATCTCTTTGAAATATTTGACCATACTGTATATTTTTTTGATCACTTAAACACAGTAAAATCTTGGGATTTAATGTCAAAAGCGCTTTTTAAAACAATGTATTATATTGTAAGATAACAGAATTGATTTCTTCAGTGCTTTAACTTGCTTGTTAATTATGCAGTAATAAAACCATGGGCATGCATGATGAGGTTTTTATGAGGTTTTCTGTTAATCTTGTTATCTTTTGTGCTTTGGTATTAGGTTAAGTACGAGTTGCTGCTTGAGAAAGAGTGTAAGCTGCGCGATCTGGAAAATAAGCTCGGAGAGTTTATTGCTGCTTTAGCCTTTCAGAAGACTGTTAAAAAGTCAAAAATGTTGGAGCTGTATACTGCTATCATAAGTGTGCAAGCTTTGCTCTTTGAACAACTAAGCATGTCAAAAGCCGTATCAAAACTGGAATGTATTCAGATTTTAGAAGCACACAACCCTGTAAGTAATGAAGTTGTGAAAAGGAAAAAATCCTCTTAGGAGACAGCAACTATCACAGTAGTCTATTTGACTTTGATTTAGCTGTGCTGATTTGCAGCTTCTGGTTGTTCAGTATTTAATTTCTGTGATTATGTTCTTTAGTGCACTCAGTTAAAGGAATAAAGAGAAGAACAGTAGCAGAGCCAGGAAAGATTGTGTATCATTATGATTTATTATTATAATGTCCTGGGTTCAGCAGTAGTGGTCATTTTTTTTCTCCTTGGTAGCTGGTGCAGTGCTGTGTTTTTAACTTTCAGCCTGGGAACAGCACTGATAACACTGATGTTTTTAGCTACTGCTTAGAATATTAGACTGACCAAGGACTTTCTGAGCCTCATGCTCTGCCAGGGAGGAGGGGAAGCCGGGAGGAAGCAGAGGCAGGACACCTGACCCAAACTGACCAAAGAGGTATTCCATACCACAGCACATCATGCCCAGGATGTAACTGGGGGCAGTTACCCAGAAGGGGAGATTACTGCAGGGGTGGGACTGGGTATCCCTCAGTGGTGAGCCATTGTATTCTCTTCTCTTGTTATTTCCCTTATCGCTACCATTATTGGTGGTAGCAGTAGTGATTTGTGTTATATCTTAATTACTGGGCTCTTCTTATCTCAACTTGTGGGAGTTGTATTGTTTCGATTCTCCTCCCCATCCCTCCGGGAGCTGAGGAAGGAAGGGGAGGAGTGAGTGAGAGACTGTGTGGCAGGGCTTAAACCACGACATATAATTACATCCAGAGATCTACAGTGTATTTTGATGGCTTATTATTAGCATCTTACTGATTGCAAGGAAGATAACTGGGAAATGATTGTGAGTCATGACTGGGATAGTGTTTGAATTGTCATGACTTTATTACAAAGTTGACCATGTTATACTGCTATCCTTATGGTAAAATCTATACCCACATGATATGCTTAAGTCATTTGAGTTTTTAAAGATTATATATGCAGCCTCCTGCCCATCTCTGTCTCCCTCCAAGCACACTTACACAATTTAAATAGCAGAAAAGGCTAAATAAGCAGAAAGGCTTTCTCCCTTCATCATATTTATTACATACTTGGTGTATGCCAGTTTTCTAAACCTTTTTTAATAATTCAGTGCTCCATATTCAGTAGGGTTTTATTTTTTTTTACATCTGCTGTTTGCAATCATCCGAGTGAGACTTGCAAAGGCATTGGAGTAGAACCGACAAAATGGGTTTTTAAGAGCAAAACCTCTTTGCTAGAGGGCATCATTAGATAGCTATTGCTGTGAAAACTCCTGGTTAAATTTTAATGCTCTCATCTCTACAGAAATTCTCTTTGCATGGCAGTTAGAATGCTTATATGCTTCCAGCTTTGCTTAAATTTGTATAAAATCTGTAGAAAATAGTGAAACTCTATGTAGACAGAGTATTAAAAAATAATCTGTAGTTATTGTAGTTATTACAGTAACTGTAAGGAGGCTCTTGGAAGATGTTGCTTTTAAGTTGTCCTTGAACAGATGAAGAAAAAGAATTGAAGGAGGGATTGAAGAAAGACCTAGAGTAACCAACACTGGATTCTTTATCCAATGTGTATGGACTGATCTGAGACCTATTTTGGGGGAAAAAATATTTTAGGCATTGTTTAAAGAACCTGTTAGGCTTGGATTGCAGCGCCTGTTTCCTGGTGATGAAACCTGTTTCTCTTGCTGCGGTTTTGTCTAACTCCTTTGTCCAACTGGCTGGCAAATTTTAACACCTGTTGCTTTAAAACAAATACATTAGATTACAGAGGATGCACTAATGCTGACAACATGAGTGATAGTTTTGCCAGACAGTGAAACAAACACATGTGGCTATGCGAGTTTGCTTCATCCCCTTAGAGATAGCAAGTTAATAACCAATTTTGGTGTTGTATCTAAGCACTAATGTCAAATCTTGCTCCCAGGAAGCAGATGCTTATTTAAACATGCTATGCTCCAGTGAATCTGTAGTCTGGATTGAGCTGGTGGGGTGGAGGAATAGATCAAAATTCAGCATTTTCTCTGAGATACAGGTTGAGAAATAGGGCACTGAGGTACTAAGAAACTTAAAGGTTCAGGTCAGGCAACAATGACATTGGAAAACTGGACTATGAAACTTGCCTTCTGATGTCTAATTTGACTTGACCAAAGGAAGATCTTTGTCATGAGGGATAAAGTCCACTTAAGGCTTTGGGGTTTAACCCAAAGGGATAGTGTTTTAACCATGATTTTATCACACTAAATGTGAATTCTTGTCTTTTCACATAAAACTTACTGAAATTAGCTGTTGATTCAGTATAACTGAATCTACTTTAGATTTAAACTCAGACTGAGTTTCTCAAGCTGTTTCAGAGGCTTTATGCAGCTTATACATGAATTCTAATGGTGCCATTCTTTTGTTTGGATCTAAGCCATGCTGGTAGTGTACTTTGTATATGTCCTCTACAGTGGAGGGTTTCAGAGGGCACTGACCTTTAACACAGTGAAAATTGACTCATATCTTTTGGCATTGTTCTGATATTCATAGCCTGCAAGTCATGTTTACTGAAGCCATGCAATGAATTTGAAAGCGTAATGACTGCAAGTGGCTGGGTCGAATGAGGAATGAATAAACTAATATCAGAAATTCTGATACCATCTTTTTTCTTGTCTCCAAACAAAAGTTGCTTTTCCAAGTTAAATTATGAATTTTTATCCTTACGTCTTTTCAAACTCTAGGAGATTGAAGAACTTGACAGGAAGCTGGAGTATGAGATGTTGCATAAGGAGTCAGCTCAGCAGCAGCACCATCTAATGAGTAGGCAGAGGTGGACTCTGGATGGGTTGGGACTTTCAAGTGAAGCTGTGGAAACAAATGCAGACAGACAGGTGACAGTTCTGCTAAGACAGGCTATGAATAAATGTGGGCAATTTATAAACCTTCATCAGCAAAGGTAAGTCCTTTGATCTCAGGTTCTATAAGCAGTCCTTACAGACCATAAGATATTACAAACAGCAGGCTAAATCTGCTGTTGGGAGGGACTATATATGTGTTTGAACAGTGCATTTTTGTGAGGTAGCCCAGAGCGTAACTGAGGAATCTTGGGAATATTGAAATAAGAAACATGAAATAATAATGACCTAGTAGTGTATAGGTTATGCTGTGTTGCATGACAATCACCATTTCTTGGTGGAGACAGTGGAAAAATAATAATACTCCTTAGCAGCAAGGAGGACAAGAATTTCAATCCTGTTCCTTTGTCTCCAAAGAAGATAGGTAGGGGCTTCAATGCAACCTGATCTGCAGGGGTCAGGGGAAGTAACTGAGATGATTTAAATTAGATTTCCATCTCAGCTGTCACACTGTAGACTGAAGTCCCTGTCACACAGTTATTTTCGATAGGATATATAAACTGTTCTTCAAAGACAGGCTCAATTTCACTTTTCCTTGGGCATTTTTTATGTAAAGGTATCAGTGACCAAAGAAAAGGTATATAGAAATGTCTGTCTGGTCATGAAGGTTGCCTAGCAAAAATGAGTGGTAATGTGCAAAATTACAAAGTATTGTATTACCTTCAATTGGGTTACAGGAGTTAGGTATTGCATTTCTGTGTGTATTGTACAGTATTAAAAGCCTACCTACCACATTTCAAGATACATGTATGATTCTGAGAGGATGTTTTCCATTACAAAGAGGAATTTCTGTGAAACGATATATTTAAAACGGCTTTGAGAGTCTTTGAGTGGAGTTACAGCACTCTTAAGTCTGTTTCAGTTCTGAACATGCTGGAGCTCTACTCAATGTAGATTAATGACTCTTTATCTTGCATAAGTGAAAAGTCATTAGAAGAGCAAATAGGTTACTGGTTTGTGGATGCTACTGAGAGATCTCTCAGTGATGCCTTCAAAGAAACAGCAACTAGCCTTTACTGTTTACCTGAAAACTTAATTGAAGAAACAAGTTTTGTACTTTTACCAAATGACATGAGGATGGCTTCGTGGTTCAGCCCAGAAACAAAAAAAACCCCACACCACTAATGAGGGAATTAGCTGTTTACTATTATATTCCAGCAATAAAAAGATCCACAACTTGCTATAAACTGTGGTGATGAAATTTAAAGAGGAAGGGGACAGGTTGAATTGTGTCACATGAAGTGATTCCGGATATGAATTGCGTGCAAGAGCATAGCCTTAGATACTGCTGTCATGTTTGTTTGGTGGTTTAGGGAAGAGGGGAAGAGAAGTTGGCTTATTTTAGAAGTTATGCTGCTCACCCAGCTTTGCTGACAGAAAGTCACGCTTCCTGAATGGATGACTTTCAGATATTGTTTTCTGTAATACAGTTGTTGCGCCTGGGAAGAGTTCAGTATTAATTCTGTCTTTCACTTCAGCTTGAGAGATGAGCAATGGAATTGCGTGGTGCTTGAAGATCTCCTGGAAAATATAGAAATGGATGCATTATTGGCACTTTATAGTCAGGTGAGCATGAAATTGAACAAAGCTTCCAAGTTTAAATTAAGGCTGTATCTGAAAATCAGCTTTTCTTCTTTTTTGGGAAGTGTTACAAGTGTATTTGGAGTGACTATCTGCTCTGCTAATAGTGGCTACCAGTTCTGCTGTTAGCTGTCTGTATTATCATTCACTTAATTCTGACCTGCTGTCAGCCTTTTGAATTTTACGGAGTTATATTTCTTTGTATTTACTTAAAAATCATTTCAGGGTGTTCTCCTGTTGCATTTCATTCTGCAGAGAACTAAATTGCCCTAGTTTCTGCTTTACAGGTAGATTTGCAGTCTGATTTTCATGTAACAGGACAAGGGATTTGTTTAGGTTTTAATCAGGAACGGTTGCATTGATTGTGTTGCAAAACTAAGAGATAGAAGGTCTGCTAATTAAGTTTTCTAGTATCATTGCTCATAGTGTTTTTTAGAAGAGTGTCTGTCACCTTTTCAGGTGTTGGCTGCCTGTTAGTCCCACAAAAGGCATTAAAAATGAATCACTGCTGTCCTCAAGTTTTATCTGCAGGCCTTGTTTGAGATATGTAGCTGGTGTTAGGAAAGAGACTCAGCTTTGGAGCTTTTTGCATCCAAGCATTTTTCCTCTCAGGAACAAGTGTTGTTACAGTCACATGAATCATAAATTCAGAGCTTCAGAGGTCAGCAAGCCAAGGGAGGGACCACTTAGACTACGGGTCTTTCAGCTTTCCGGGTGCCTCAGCTTGCTTCCGCTCAATTTTGAGAATTCTTTATCCTCTCCTGAATTAGATGTCTGTTTTAAGTCAGATGATGTCATGAAGAGTTGAAGTGAGACTCCTGTGTATTTTTAATGTGTTAAGATATTCACCTGGAAGGTAGCACATGTTTTCAGACCCGTACTCTGATGTAGGTAAGGAATTTGCATCACAATCTCTTAAAGTTCACCGGAGGGTGATAATCTCTTCAGTCTCTGCCTCTCATGGGGACACTCAGGCTCCATTCTGAGTAGAGTCCTTTTGTGAGTCCTTCCTTACCTCTGTATCTGGCAGCCTTATGGCTAATGCTCTGTCCCAGAATAGATCTCATTCTGTGCTAATCAGTTGAATCAGACAGAGTGAGAATTCAGACTTACACTTAACACTTTCCAGAGCATCCTATGCTCTGGGCATAATAATAGAAACGTCAAAAGCACATTCTGGTGTGTCTTGCAGTGTTACAGTTGGAGGTGTTTGCTGAAGAGGTCGTGACCAGCTTTACCAGCCTTCCAGTTTTAAATCCAAGCTATGTATTGCTGTACAGTATGGAGGCAGGGTGCGTGTATGTTTAGTATTATTAGTATTATTTTCCTCTTGGTTTCTCCCCACCTCCTGTTGCAGCTGTTTCGGTTTTTTCAAACTGGCTTGCTATCCTGTCATCCTTGACAGTTTGGGATACTGTAAGCAGATATGGCTGTCAGGAGCTGCTGAATTCTGTTCCAGCCTTTAGTTCCTTCTCACTGTTTTCTGCCCCCAATGGCCTACTGTGCATAGAGCTCCTAATATTTTATTGAGATTTCACAGCATCCTGCTGACACTGCTAAAAATTTCTGCTGCAGGCCTTTGATAGGGTGATATGGTATTTATCATAACCTTGATAAGGTTATATGATATTTATGATGTAAGTATTCATATGATGGTGTTTTAATTTTCATTTCTTCATAACTTTAAACTTCATATGTATTCATTTATGCTTCTTTAAAATAACTTGTGTAAAATGATCACCCACTATTTTCATTACTCATTCAGTTTTGGAATGGTGATGTGGGCAGTGACAGCTATAACACTTTTCAGAGGCAGTATTAAATTAGAGGCTTTAATTTGGCCATTTTTAGTTGCACTTGTCTAATACCTCAAGATTTCAGAGCTTCTTTCTAGGAGAAAAGATGATCTTTTGCCCTGTTCAATGTTCCTCCTTTTTTTTTTTTTATGAAACAGTTATGGAGGCTTCTGTGAATATTTTGCTGAAACATACAGTGCTTCAGTGCTGAGTGTGATAAATAGAAGTTAAGTCTTAGATAAAATAAACTCCATTCCACATCTGTGGAAAATAAGCATTGTAGCAGATAGAAAAATTGAAAATGCTTTGAAAGGTCCTTTGGGCTTTGCTGATCTTTCTCTGTACTAGTGCAGCTTAAGTCAAAGGTCTTGGTTGGCCACAGTCTTCTGAATTCTTCTTATACTGTTTGTTGGGATTTGAGTTATTTTCCTAGTTCATTTTACATTTATCTGACAAAATATGCTGCATCCCTGGCCATTATAAAGGCTTTAACAGCGCAGACCAGCTCCTCCAGATTAGCACTACTGAGACCATTATCATAGTTTAATTTCAGTGCTTTTAAATCTGCTACTGCCTTGCAATCTTAGACTAATTGGAGAGACCATGTACAGTGTTTATTTAGCAATTTCATAGGCTGGCAAAAACAGTCACCACTAAGTGGGAACTCTTAAAAGAGAGCATGAAGACTGCATTAATCTCATACTGCGATTCTTATCTTGCCATACTCTTGGGCATAGAAACTTTGGAAGAAGATGCATGTGACAAGCCAGATGCTCAGCAGAATATTTCTTATCTGGCAGAGGATGTTGTGAAATGTTTTTCTGCTGCTCTTGAGCTTGGTTCTCTCTGCTAGACCCTCAGCAGCTACCTCCCTCATAAAGGCATGAATTCAAGATTTGTGCCGTGTTAAGATGAATGCTAACCTCCAGTCAGCTGTGATCTCCCCAGCAGCCAGGACTGCTGATAAATGATTGGAAGTGGCTCAGGGAGCACTTCCACCAGTTCCTCAGTACCCTTGGATGGATCCCATCTAGCCCCATAGACATGTGTGTGTCTAAGTGGTGTACCAGATTGCTGACTATTTCTTCTTGGATTATGGCAATTTAATTGTCTGCTGTGATGGTTGTTAAGTTTCTTGGGCATAGATGCATTATGAAAGAGCTTCTGAACAGCATGGCATATATTCTGCAAATTGAGAGGTTAAAATCATTGCTTTGCAGACTACATAAACTGAAAATGTCATAATTTTCACAGTATCCACTCCTCTTACCACCCTAGCAGGTAAATAGTGACCTTTGATAATTGTAAATTTTGATATCTTGAAGACAGAGATTTAAAAGCATCACTGTCACTTCGCTACAGTTGAAAAACTGCACTCACTGTTCAGTATATGCTTGGGGGACTGCTTTGTGTTTTGTTCATAAGATTCCCTGAAGAAATAATTAATTTGTGTAAAAATGCATTAGATATCGTTATATATACCATTCGAGTTTTTGTGTTTATATTTATTCGCATCAAGTGTAGCCCAGAGATATTCTGGGACATAATTTATTGAAATTCCATAAAACACATACATATTTACCCTGCAGATATACAAAATATCTGTTCTCAGCAAGTATAAGTCCAACTATAATTTCAAACCTGAATATGCTTAATTTAGCTGTAAAGAAGTATGTGCTTAGTAGAAGACTAATTTATTAAGGCTTAGAGTGCAACATGTTCCTGCTTTCGGATGTGCTTATCGTGTGTGCAATATGGGAATCGATTTTTAAATCTTCCCCCCTCCCTCCTTTTCTTGTAAATTATGGAACACAGTACATTGGCAAATATTAGGAAGCTATAGCTATTGCACCTCTGTATCTTGCACTCATTCTTTTCTTTTAAGAGGACTTTCCTCTTTAGGCTAGTTTTCAGAACTCTGCATGCAGCCCTCTCTGGAAAACCAGGTGATTTTTACTTTCCTACATTTGATGTTTCAGCTTATTCTTATCAAGGCAGATCTAGGTCAATAAGAGATTTGCTTGAATTGATAGTCAGTTCAGGATCATAAGCCTCTGGCTGAGAAGTTTCTTTTAAATAAGCTCATAATGTAGCCCCAGGTACACCAGTTGCATTCTGGAGATAGCAGATGATGCAGGCAGACTGTCATGTGGAAACAGCACAGTAAGCTTCAAACACAGCGTAGATCGAGTTCACTGATTCTGCCATTAGTTGTTGAAATTCACATTGCTCAGTCCAAATACTTAAAAGTAATTCTGCTGTGTGTAAACTACAATTCATTCCTGGTTTTATTTTGACCGCATAATATACCCGAAGAATCAAAGTCATCTCACACTGGAGCACTTTTGGGCTGACTGGTTGACCGTTCCTGTGTTTGCATGTACATTCACTTCTTCCCAATTCTGCAAGCTGGTCTGGGTAGCTGTGAGCATTTGGAAGTGCTGCTCACTGCTAGTGCATGTTCACACATCAGCACTCCCTTGGCCATACATATGTTAGGTGCCAGTGGGCCCCTGTGCCACTTTCAGTACTGGTGACAGCATTGTGGCATGTGGCAGGATTACTTAATTGTGAATTCTGCTGTATTAGAAAACCATTAAGGATTCCCTTTCAGTCCAAATCATAGCTGACGTGGAAAGGTAAGGGTCAGAGTGGAGAAAACGTTTTAAAGAGGAAACTGTTACAGAGGAAAGCAGTACTGAAGTCATCTGTGTATAAATTACTGACTTATAGGTCCTGAGACCATTTAGCCAAAAAGAGCAGAATAGGTCACAGAGATTTGTAATTTTTATTCTCACTCAATGTGGTTTTTTGTAAGTTTCTAGAAGAACAGTTTCAAAAGACTAAAAGTACAACACAGTCTGTCTACAGCTATAGAATTTAAAATCAGGTGTCTGTATTAAGTTCAAGCTCTTATTTACATTCTTCTGCAGAGAAGAATCAAGCCTTTCCTGCTCTAAGAAGCCTGAACAGATACCTCTTTTACCTAATTTTGGTTCCTGTATAGGGTGAAGATATTGGATGTTTTAGATACTGCATTAATTTAATGATCTCTCCTCAGTCTTAGGATTTTGTCTTGTTCATTTTAGTATCTCAGTAGTTTCCATGGAAAACCTGTAACAAGAACACTGTAAAACCCAGGATGCTTTGGGGAAGTGGCTATTTTTCCTGCCTTTTGGAGAGGAGTTCTCTGCTTGGAGAATAGTTACGGGTTTTTATTTTTTGGCCATCAAAATTTGGGTTAGGACTGCGTTGGGAGTGATTACTTCGTTTGTTTTTACATGGATATAGCAGAAAAATTTGTCCTTTACAGAATATCCTTTTGGTAAAATGCCTTGCAAAAGAGAAGAGTGGCTTTATATGGAGATCTCATAGGTGCATTTGCTACTCTGGAAATTGATCATGCAAAGCAAGAGGCAGAGTTCAAATATTTACTGTGACATTTTGAATCCGTTGTGGACAAAGAAATCAACTGTCTTCAAGCATGGTGGGACCTTGTAGCGTTTTTATGTGACATGGGCTTTGAAGTCATCTCCTCCTCAAGTTTATAGGAAGGTCTGCAGAGCAGAGGTGACTCGGCTGTCATGAGTCATCTTGAGCATTTGGCGCATCTTACCTAACTTCAGCTACCTGAGATGCGTGAATGGTTTGAATAATAGACTACAACAGCTTTTTTCTGGCAACCTTTGAGGAATTTAACTTGCTTTATTTTGCTCAACTCTTTTCTTTCCATGTAGTTCTCAGTACATTGTAGACTTTTCGTATTTGTTATACAGACATGAGGTGTCTGCAGAAACAGCCCTGGAGACACAGCAGTTTTGACAGCAGAGCAGAAAACAACAGGATTTTGGTGTTTGGAGGGGGAAATAGGGCTGGTTGATTGTCAGGGGAACAACTCCATTTGAACTTAGTCTATTTGAACACTGTGTTAATATGGTCTACCACTGACCTTTAGGGAAAAAAAGAGAGGACATTTGGAAAAAAAATAAACCCAAGCACCAAAACAAAACCAGATTTTTTCTTCACCTCTGAACAAATGTTATTACAAGCTATTCTCTGAGTTTATCACAGAATCTTGTGTTAAGAGAGGCTGCACAATGAAGCGCTCAGCCCTGGCAACATATAAATGTTGTCAATAGGTTTCAGAGGCTATTTTTTGTCCCTTAATTTTGCAGAGCAGGGAATGCTATATAGCTTCATTACTATCTTGAAAGCATTTCTTTATAATAGTACAATCCATAAATTAACTAAACCTTACATGCTAGATTATAGTTGCATTGTGTTTTTTCAGACTGAAGGGCATCAAGTATATGCCCTACGCACATATGCTAAGATCAGCGGGTTTTTTAACACTGACATTGACTTTATCGAGAATGAAATGGACACTCGAAATATATATGGGTAGAAACAGTGGCCATGGGACTGTGACCACTTGACACCAAAATTGTTGCCACTAACATGATTTTCAGTAATCTTTTGTGTTTCTATAATGAATAATTCTTTTATTTTCAATGTTAAATTTGTCTGTCTTCTATTCACTGATCCTTTAGGAGCTTCGGCTGGCAGGTTATTTGGCTAAACTGACACGGGTACCAATGAGGATGTTGCACAGGGTCCTGAATTTGTTGCTGCCCTCCAGCTCACAAAGTGAGATTCTTTCTGTCCTCAATTCCATCAGTAAATACTCAGATGGTGTTGCTGAAAGTGACAGTAATGCAGATGAGTCTGGCAGCTGTAAGAAAAGGTAAGTGTGGTATTTTTTGGTAGACCACTGCAAGAGAAAATTATTGCTTTGCATGTGTGTATGTTTGCTGGACAAGCAGATTGATAGCAATATTACAAATCACAGGTGCATAAGTTTCCTTTTTTATAGGTAGTTTTATAGACATATAAATCTAGTTCTTTCTCCTTAATTGGAGTTTATGAAAATATTTTCCTTCCAGCATTTTGTATTTATAATATTCTAGGACACCTGATTTCAGGAGTATAGAGCTCCTAAAGATATAAAGGAGGTCCTTCTTTCTAATAATTAAAGTTTCAACCTTGCCCCTTTGTAGTTCAGTATTGAAGTCTCAAGTGGCCACTGATTTTCCCTCTACTCACAGAGAAGGTTCATCTTCCAAAGCCTTCATCCCTTCAGTTTATCTCCATTAGCTGTGCAGCTGACATGGAGGTGCTCCCAGATTCTAACTCCTTGCCATGACATGGGAAGGGGAGAAAAGCAGATGTTGTGGCATTGATCCCTCTAGTTGTCAAACGTGAGTTGTCAAGGAACAGATAAGAGTCCTTGGGACCATGCCCTGGGGTGTGATCTTAGCTGATTTAAATGATTTGTGAGAGGACAGCTCACAAATACTTGAATGCTCTTGCTGACTGTACTCAAGGTATTACTGTTGTGGGTATAGTAGCTAAAGTTAGAAAGGGAAGGAAGGTGTGTTTATTTGGAGATTTGCTGCTGGGAATTTTTTCGTTTTGTACTCCTTCAGGAAGAACCAAGAGTTGTGGCAAGCACTGGAGAACAAATTAAGGCAAGATCTGATAAACAAAAGTTTGGAAAAGTTCCCTTCTCTAAACAAGAGAAAAGACAGGTAAGGAGGAAACAGGAACAAACATGCATAGGTTTTTTTAATACTTCATTTACTCTCCCAAGATTTCTCTTTTATCTGTTAGAAACCAGAAAATAAGTTCATAAATACACATTTTCTGTCACTGTTCTGCTGTTTGTGTTTCCTAGGCCATATTTACACATAATAAGCAGTAATATTAAATGCCTAAAAAGATTTTTCTGTACATATCTACAAAGTTCACATATTTTTCATATATACTGCTCATCTTCCATATGCTTATTTATTATAAAAGGCTACCTTTCCATATTCAATTTTGTATCTCATAAAACAATATGTGAATTTTTTGGCATTGGAATGGAAATTACAGTTCTGTCAGTTGAAATTTTATTTCCTTTAGCTTCCAAAGCCACCACTTCAGTGTGAGGATATGACATAGGCAGTTATGGGGGTTTTTGCCTAAGTTCTAATTTTTTCAGTTCTCTTTTTTTTTTTCTTTAATTAATGTAGCTTGATGAAGAAGAAACAACTTTCCCTCTTGGAAAAAGCACCATTCGTTCATCTTGGACGTTCACCTACACATCCTGCTGTGGAACAGTCTGATCCACCTGCTTCTTTGAGCACTGCAACTGCTGAATCCATAGAACTATTAGACACAGGGGAGAAGGTGTTTTTGTTCCGTGGGCCCAGTGATCCAATAGTTCCTTTGCACAGTTCTCCAAGGAAAAAGAAAAAGAACTTTCTTAATTCCAAAAAGGCTGCTCATGCAAATACGGACTCATGAGGGCAACTTCCCTTCATAGTATCGGTGGGGAAAGAGGGAGTTACTTAAAATTCAGTAAAATCATGAGAAAGAAAGAAGTGTGCAGTTCAAATAACACGTGCATTGCTTTAATCTCATGTGTCTGACATTGTAAATAGCTGCAGTGAAGAATGGCGCAGTTAGCAGTGTGCATTGTGCATTTTTTATTCTTGTCAGTATATGATGCAGTAGGTGAAATATGGGTGTTTTATGACGCACATGCTGGCAGGCAGCACTCTGTGTTCCTTCGGTACATTTTGACTATTTTTGCACTGATTTTACTGTAGGTGTACTTTTATAAGTTATATAGAAAAGTTATTTATTATACAAAGTACTGATTCACTATTTTTGTATTTATACTTGTAATGAGCTGTGGTATAGCAGATGACATGAAGAGATGAAGTGGATGAACCACAAGTCCTCTGTTCGCTGACTTTCTGCTATTCTAGCTAATGTACTGTTTAATGTGTTCTTAATAGGCTTTGAATGTTACTTCTGCAGTCTCTGTTCTTTAGTGATAGCTGGTAGTCCAGCTCTTCAGCATGTACATACGTACTTGGCCTTACATCCTGGAGTAACTTCAGTTTTTCACTGTTGTTTCTAAACTTACTTCAGTTGAGCTGTGAATGTGGCTGCCGTTCAAAACTGTGTTAAGTATTTGCAACCTGTCGCAGCCTTTTTTGGTGAACATCTTGCATCACACTTGCTTAGTAGAAAAGGGAAAAATGTAAACAGGCATGGAAAACCTTCACAAGCTTTTTTGATTGCAGTGCTGCCAACTGTCACAATTTTAGGTGGGTATTTTTGAAGTTCTTATTCCTGGACTTCTCTAAATCAATGGGAATATCATTTTACATTTCAAAAAGTGTTCATTTTAAAACCTCTCTGTTGACAGAAAGAAGCCTGTACATATAAACCCTAAATACAGGAAAAGGCTAATTAAAGCCAACATATATAACATTTCATTTTGATCAAGTCTGTTTGGAGGGGGTTTTTTTGACTGTCTTTGAATGCTGTGCTCTGAGGGTGCTGTGATCATATATTTTTCAGTTTTTCATGTATGGCATTTCTGTGTCTTTGTATTAATAGTGTGCCAATTTCATTTTAAAAATTAAACTATTACAACATATGTGTGTCTGCAGTTGGCATCCCAAGTGGAAAAAACATGTATTTTTTCCCTGCTTCTCTTGACAAGTTTAAATATTCATCCCACAGTAAACAACAAGCAGTTTTTCATATCACTGTTAGCATTAGAAAATATATCCAGTAAGTAGCCTAATAATCCCAATTATTTTTTGATTGCATTCTTCAGTCTTTTCATAGAAGTCATTGCTCTCACAGAAAGAGGAGTCTGTCAGCATTGTGGGAGTTCAGAATCACCATGTTTTAATGTGTCTGGTATGTTGTCCCCCAGCATGAGTGGGTAAAAGTAGAGTCTGTCCTACCATGGAGCTAGGTCAGAGCTGTATAGGAGGAGACTGGGGTGTTTCAGAAAGGAGTTTGGCCCTATGCAAGGAAAGCCAGTAGAAAACCTGAGCTGTGCTCAGGGCTGCAAGGAGTAATTGAATGCTGAAGTACCCTCTCTTGAATGCAAGTCTCCCAAGATTTCTTTGCAAGCCTAACCTCTAGGCTGTTATAATAGGAAAGGGAAATGACAGTTCTGATCACAGATAAGACATTGGTGACAGTGGCTTTAAACAGTTGCAATAATACAATGCAAAAGCTGAATACTGATTGCAATATCAGTTTATTATCCTTAACAGATAATCTGTATGTCTAATACTAGAAAACTGATCTGGAGCTCACCCACACCTCATCACAAATTCGAAGCAGCTCACATTGTAACTGCTCTAGTTGGTAAGTCATGCCCTGCTATGAATCAGTTTCATATTATTCAGTGCATATTCAAAGAAATGTCCAGATCTTAAAATGTCTTGTGCCTCATAAAAGAAGTGCTACCTAGGTAATAGCCCACTTCTGTACAAAATAGTCTTATGTTTTGTTTTGAGCCATTCAGAGGACGTAGGAGGGACAGCTGTTGTGTGCAGTTCAGGATTCTGAACATTATCCATATGAGACAAACTGTTCTTCATTCTCCTTAAATCAACATCAGAAGGGGACACCTTGCAGTCTGGTTGAACCTCTTATTTTAAAAAGATACAGTGAAATTAAAAGGATAAAAGTATCTGGTAAGAGTGCTAATATCATGCTCATTATAGAATTGGGATTTCAAAGTAATGCCTCACTTGTTTAGCAGTTTTTCTTATTGATTTCTATCTGGCTATATAATGCATTTTACTGAGATTGAGAGTACTGGAAACGAAGGACCCTCTAATCCCACAGTTGTGTTCCCCTGTAAGTTTATTACTTCTCATCTTGTTCTTGACTGTTGACAGTGAACTCCCATATCCGTTACAGCTGTTGTCTCCCCTCAACCTGAAGCTGTTGACCAATAAGCCAAAACATGCAAAGAACAAGCAAAGATAACTGTCCTTGGGCCATGATGCTTTAATCCACATAATAAAAACTGTCTTACTGGCAATTTACTGAAGAAATTATTCTCCCCACTGGAGAATAAACTGCAGCTTTTTGTTATCATTTCTTCAACATGAGCTTATTAAGTAGTGTTCCAGTCTACAGCCCCTGGACAGCACATTCCTTGTGCCCAAGACACTGCCTGGGCACAACCTGGGCTCCTGGTTCAGGAGACTTACTAGTTGTGTACAGGGTCCTTGGCGTTACCACTGGTCCAGCTTTTTGCTTATGGTGTGATCCCTTATGCAGGACCATGTTGTGTTTGTCAAAGCTAGAAATGCTTTGGCAGGGAACAAAATGCTAGTGCCATATAAAGACTCAGAAAATTATTTTAAGATACTTCAGCCCTTTTAAGATTAAGTGGGCACTTACTGGAATGTTTAATATTTTCAAGGTCCTCAGTGTCCATAGATTTAAACAGGATTAGTAGCCATATGCTTTTGGGCCTGTGCAACTAATTGCAGTGGGGTAAGTAATTATTCACCAGATTTTCTGCTGTGTCATTCTAGGATCCTGTTGTTCATGTTGTATGCTGTAGTTTCCTCATGAATGCATTTAGTGAAGTCTAATTAATTTGAGTAATGATATTTTTTGCTATATCTCTTAGTAGAGTTGAAACAAAAATCACAGTGTCATAGATAATAATAGTGTGAAGCCTGCATAGTTCCCTTTAGAAAAAGCAGATTTTAAAAGATTATTTGTTCTCCTTGCCATATTTCTGGCTTTGCATATCAGAGATACAGATGCTGGATTAGCATGCAAAATGTTACTCACTCAGTTGTTTAGTTTAACCCTAAGAGTGGACCTGCCACTTCACTACCGAAAAATGTAAAAATGGAAGTGGAAGACATTTTTGTGGGATTGTTATGTTTAATGGGTAATTTCACATTCACCGATTGCTGTAATGGTTTTGAATTAACTTAGAGACAATGTCTCTAATAAGGTCAATTCTGCAAAATACTTGTCTGCTTTATTTGAACCTGGGGAAATCATGCTGATTTCTTTCAGTATCTTGTATATGCTCAGCTGCTATTTTAACACTTTTATTTCTTCTGGGGAATGTTAAGTTTTTTATGTTGTTACCTTAATGCAACCCCTGGCCAATACTTACACTGCCTTTCAACAGCTCTCACTTCCCAAGAGATTGACAGCAGGATTTTTGAAGCACCAGGCACCAAGTCCACTCACTCAGCTAACCCAGTTCCCCTCTGCCCTGTGACAAAATGTTCTGCTGCTGTGCTGATGTAACTGGTGCAAATATAGGTGTACCAGCATAAAGCTTATTTCCCTTACTGAATTACCAAAGCTATATTGTCGCAGGCTGTTGAGATCTGTATGAGAGTTCATCTGAACACTAGTACCCACCAAGCAGTATCATGCAAGTGATGAACATTACCCTCCTAGGCAAGTGGTCCAGGTAGGATCCAGCCTTTGCTGCTTTCTGCTTCTCCACTTGAGTCCTATTCCGCAAAATGGCTGGTGAAGGCCATCAACTCATGTCTTCAGTACTCTGTATCCAATTGTTTTCTTGTCATTCACAGGGAGTAAAGCAAGAAAACAAATGAGGCTCAACCCTTGTGAAGGACTATACAGTGTGCTCACTGTTTGCCTTTGTGTTGCAGACAAGCTGTGATATAAATGGTCCATTTAATGAGAACTGATAATGCCTCTCTGAATTTGAGCAGTCTGTGCCTCTTGGCATATAAAATCCCTAGTTATTTTTTCTCACCTTACCTGTATCAAACAGCTAGAGAGTCATGCTGACGGAAAGCAATTTGTTCTCCTCAAGGTTTAGACATTCCCCTGGAGAGCAGGAGACAGCCGTTTGGTTATATATTCAGGGAAAGGAGTTATAGTTTGAAAAAGTCACCGTTAGAGCGTCTTCTTCAGTTGCACCAGAGAAGCTACCTGCAAAAGAGAAGCTGTGTATTTTCAGCTACTTCTGTTTTAAATGGCAGGTATTTTTCCCAGACAAAATAACATTCAGAATCTAAGGGCAGAACTTGCTGCATTTGAGTAGCTGAGAATGACATCAGGTTACAATATGTGCATGGTTTTGTAGTTACTCAACTGAACAAAAATATCTCTATGGAGGGTGTTCAAGGAATAAAATATTACTTTCAGGAGCATAAATTGAAAGGACATTAGGAAGTATTTTTAGTGGATAGATGTGCAAAGTCTGTATTAGCTGAAAATTCGTCTGTATTAGTGCTTGTCAGGTTTTTCCAATGTATTTTTGTTCTGCTTACAGCTTGACCATCACTAATGATTAAATCTGGTCATGTCTGCCTGCAGATTCTTATTCATTTACTGTTGATCACTAGTATTTCATCACTCTGAAATTACCATCTCTGCTTATCTGTGAATTGGCCTTTACACGTATTGCATACACAGGAGTATGTTTGTCACTGCTCTTCGTACACTGCAGAAACTGGGTAATTCAGGGTTGCATTATTGAAAGTGATCTCTTTCAAAGGGATCTCTGCTTTTCGCCATCCTTACGTCTCAGAGGGTGTTGAGGAGGTATCAGGAATTAGAACCTCTCTGTGAATGTTTACTGGTTTAGGTCTTCAGACTATCTAAAATAGCATAAATGCTTCATATTCTTTCTTGTAATATTTTGAGCCAGTTATTTGTTCTGCTAATGAGCAAACATTCTCAAAACATTTTTTTACAGCTCTATAATGACTAAATGTTGCCATGCTCTCAGTTTCTCAGGCAAGAAGGAACAGAGTAATTCAGTGATAGTTTTAATAAAAACATTTCTTTCCACAGTAGTTTTTTTCCAAAACCTGTAATACATTTTTCTCACAGAAAAATTACTGGTTTCCATCTGAAAAGATTTGTCTCTTTGATGTCTGCTTTTCACCAGGGAACAAAGAAAAAGCTTTATTTCTGTCCTGAAAAGCTGGGAGATTGGGCTCAAGTCCTTGCTTTGTCCCGGGTTTCCTTCTTAAACCTCCCTTTCTTTTCCAGAATAATGAATATGTTAGAGATTGTGATGCTCCCTCACTGGTGCAAACCGAGTAGATTATTATTATTAAATTATTATTGTATTAATAAATTATCATTTAATAATAATAAGTAGTAGTAGTATTGCCAGTAGTAGAAGTAGTATTATAATCCTTTAGTTGTATGGTTAGATGATGGTTTGATGAACACTGAGTAGCTGGTGAGCTGCCACTGGCCAAGTCTGTCTTGGGATACTGCCCACTGCTTTTCAAGAACAGTACCACTCAGAGGCCCCTTACCTTCCTGCCACCTAATGTGCAGTCCCACCATCTCACCAGCTGTCAAGAGGTACAGCTGATTTGAGGTGTTCAGAAGAGTCTTTCCTATACTGATAAATTTCATCAAATTCATATAAATCCTGTACAGTATTTCCTCCACTGCCCATAGTTTTTTACAGCAGGGTAGCATAACTAACGATGTCTTTGATTCATCATCTGTGTCATTCTCAGCACCATACTCTCCATGTATCTTTAATGGCATTATCATCTGTTGTCTTCAGACCATTCATTTGGCAGGTTCAAACACCATTAAATTTTGATCTTGTCCTTCAGTGTGCTTGTTGCCTTTCCCTGTATTGTTTACAAATTTCGTTAGAATACAAATTTAGTAAGAATTTCATCTTCCAGGTCATTAGTAAAAAGAAATGGAAAAATGGACCATCTTCTGAGTTTCAGTAAAAGCCTCCATAGTTGTTAGCATTTATAATAAAGAAGAAGGAAAATCAGAAGTAATCCAAGACCTGAGCTCACTACTCCTATCTCTACTTGCTCTTATAAAAAGTTCCTCTCCAGATTCCTTTTAGGCCCTTCCAGCTACTGGCAGGCTGCTTTAAGGTCTCCCTTGAGCCTTCTCTTCCCCATTCTGAATGAGATGAGACGAATTTTCACATGCACTGAGAGCCAAACACCTAAAGAAGGCTCCGGGCTTTTTTATCAACTGCTTTGGTTTCAGCTCATCCAGATCATCATTTGGTCCTTTCATCCAGATTTGGTTTTCTATCATGAGTGAGTTAAACCAAGAAGCTTGTGTGAATCCCAGTGGGGGATGAATAAAGATCTGGGAACTGAGGCCCCAGTGTGCTGCGCTTGCGAATGAAATAACAAGTGAAAAATCACACCAGCACTGGAATAAGGCAGTTTGCAGCCAACTGTTGAATATGTAACACAGTCTCTCGAGGAATTAGGCTCCTGAGTAGCACTGCAGCGGAGGAGAGAGAGGGTTTATGAGCTGACTGCCTCCTCCAACCCAGGCACAGAAAAGCCATGGTTATGAGCTGACTGCCTCCTCCAACCCAGGCACAGAAAAGCCATGGGTTCGGCAAATTTCCTGTGGGCTTTTGATGCAAAGCAGGAAGCTGTACATTAATGGAGTGTGTGCTGATCTTTAAAAGCATCTTGCATGTTGCTGTCAAGAGCGAAGTTAATTTCTGATAGCAAGCCTAGACTGCGAGTGAATAAAATGAGATTACAAAATGACTTTATTCTGAGAATAATTGTATTGCTGCCTTTGTTTGTGCATTTGAGAGGTTTTCTTCCTAATTGAAGTGTATGGAGAGAGCACTTCCAGCGTTTGGAAATAATATTTGCCAAGGACATGTGATAAGAAGATTGTGAAAAGACAAGCTGTATACATCCTGGGGAGAAAAACCCCTGCAGAAATGACCAAGCATCTTCCCAGCTCCTCCAATTTTTATGCATATGAATAGTTCCCTAATGCAATAATACTATTTACATGAAAAAAGATGTCAGGGTTTCGTTAATACAACACTGTGATTCAGTGTTGTATCAGACCAGAGGGTAATTTAGAGTGGCACAAAATCCTGCTAGCATGTTCTGGCTGTCAAAGTATGCTCTGTGTACAGGTTACACGCTGCAATTTGTTTTGCTTTATTTTGACCATCTAAATGTCACAGCATCTAACTGAAGCTAAATGTCATGGCTTTCCCCAGAAATTAGAGATGGGTACAGGCACTACTCCAGGATGGTTCAACACCTTCAACAGGTAGTATAGATTCAAATAGCTCTCTTTTGCTGTTTTGTTATTAATGAAAGTAGAGAACAGGAACTGGGAAAATCGACTCAATGCTACTGAGTAGGAAAAAGGTATTCAGATAAGCATCTGTTTCTTCTCTTGAGCTTTTCTGTTATGCGTGACTTCTGCAAAGCAGAGGTCCATTTTCATTGTGAGTCTCAGAATGTCTATATACAAGATACTGAATGCTAGACATCATGGTTAGGAGGGAGAAGAGCTGCACATTATTAGACTAATGAGCATACTTGGGCAAAGCAGAGGAGCTTTCCAGCATTCAAGTCTTTCTTCAAACAAAAACAGAAGGACTTTTCCACTCCTGGCTGCAGTTGCCATGGGAGCAATTTTGAACAAATATGTAATTAGAGCTCGTCAATACTTTTAATGAAGGAATGGCTTTCATTTCAGAAACAAACTTGTTGAGCACATATTATCCAAAATTGGAAATGAAAACATTTAGTCTGGTTTGCTTCCGCTTTCCTTTTTCTTCATCTGCTTAATTCCTTTGAAGTGGCTGAAAATCTTATTTTTCCCTTTTCCTTGAAAATGAGCCTTTTTTTAATAGAGGCAAAACATGTCACAAAATACGTGGGTAAAAGAGTTGGTCATTTAAAACCAGTCCTTCAGGGCTAAATTCACAATCTTGGGACCTTCTGTTAGTGTTAACAATAGGGTAAGTATTTAAGTATCCAATATCCAAAATATGATCTTCAGTGAGTTCATCACTATGGTTTAACTTTAAAGGCACCTACATTTCAGAAGCCTTGAACTGTATTTTCCACAGTTACTAGAATTTGTGTTAGTAATTGTATGCCAATGGTCCAAAGTAGTCCTGTCTCAATGGGGGTGCGTGGCTTGGTGTCTCATTTATCCTGAAACAGGTTTATCATCTAGAAATCAGACGGGGTGGCTCAGCTGAGCAGCTGTGTGCTGCTCCCAGACCAGCATATCCTATGTGATCAGTTGTGGGGCTGGGCTGACATGGGGTTTGCCAACAGACGTGGGTCACACTTGCTAAAGGAAGGAGTCAAGACATAGGTACTTTCTTATTTGAAAGTTATTGTTTTTTAACTTTCTGAAGCTCTCCTAATGGGTCAGCAGGTTTTTATGAGACAAAAGTAGTTTCTTTAAAGAAGGTGTTTTAGTGTTTCATCCTCAGTAAACACTCAAATGTATAAAAAAAAAACCCTAGAAATCATGTGAAGATTTCTTGAACTTGAAGCCCTCCCCACCTGTATGTATATACATATAAAATATATATATTATAATATATATATGAATGGAGGCACCGTAAGCTTTAAAGCCGAGGTATTCTGTTGAACCAGGCTGAGTTATGATGCTGTCACTGCCACAGAGGTAGCCTTTATACTGTCTAAATTCTCCAGAAACTGTAATGTAGTTGTCTCAAGTCCAAAAATCCATCATTCAACTGCCTGAATTTCAAATTAAGATAGCACCACAAATTAGTGGATGGAGAAATGTGAGACAACAAAGTCATCTGGTCTGTGTTTGACCTGTTCAGGAACCTTGAGGCAGTCAGCCTGAAGGGATGCTGAGTAACCCCTTTGCTCTTTACCCATTGATGTTAAGCAGTACCACAGACTATCACTTTATAACCATCATTCTAAGATTTCTGAATGAATTAAAGAAAGATTTCTGGTGAACAGTGAGATTATGGCACTGTTACACTGGGCCTTTGCTGAAAGCACTTCACTTACTATGTTGACCAGTTGCTGCCAGCTTGCATGCCTAATGCTCTTGCTCCTTCTCCAGCTTCTGTGAGCAAGGGCTGGGGCTGAGCCCTGAGCGAGTTAGGTACAGACCCTTTACAGGAGACCAAAGGATATTATGAGGTTAGTGTGCTCAGGACATTGCCTTGCTCAGCTGCAACTTGCTATGCTGTGGGAGAAAGTCTTGGCTTTATCACTGTAGACTGTGCTTATCAAAATGAACACCAACAACTCCTTTCATAACAGTTAATATCTACAGCACCTAAAAGGCTATCTTGGAGATATATTTGCCTGGGCGTGCATGGCTGTATTACTGACATAATAAATCTGCTAATTCTTGTTAAAGATGATGCTGTTCTGCCCAGGAACTGCTGCTGCAGTGGGCTGAAGTGCAAGTAGTTACTCGTGCCATGCAATTGCGTTACAGAAATTAAATGTGTTGAGCATATCTTTCCATCAGTCCCCAGAGGAAATGATGTCAGGTTTTTTTCTTGGGTCTTCCTGAGGCTGGAATCAAATAACCAGCAAGCTAAGTATGCCAATGGAACAGTGGTGTTATAGTACACATCTGTGAAAATTTCACTTGGAGACAGATCTTGAGCACAGATCCATTGATGTTAACAGATGTATCCTAATTGATACCCCTTGAAGCTCTGTTGATGATTCATATGTTTCTGCTGTGTTGGTTTGGGACTTTTTAATTTCTCTCTTTGCTTTAGCATAAACATATAAACACAAGAAATAAATACATCTGCGCATAATTTCTATATTGTAACTGGAAACAAATCCTCAGACTTAAAATTCATTTCTGCTTTATTCGTCTTTGTACGCAATCCCATTGACTAGGAAATTTTCATTTCATTTGATTCCCACAGCAGTTAAACTGAGTAAAGGTCCTTTCCAAAACTAACTATTCTATGATTCTAACTACTCCTTTGGGTTCAGACTGTCTGGTGATGCTAGCCAGCCTTGCAGGGTATAGAGAATTGCAGGTGGAATGCCAATTTCCAGTCTGGTACTGAACACTGGGCATGTATGTCAAAGCGCAATTTGCATTTCTTCCTTTTACTCACTTTGAGTGATTTCTATTCTCTTAAAAAGCAGTTTGCTGTGTTTCAGTATTATGGACTTCACATTACTTCCTTTGGTGTGGTTTTGGAATAAATATGCCTATTACCACTTAATAGAGGGGAAAATGAAGAACAGATTAAATAGATTCAAGGAAAGAGAGAATGGTCTTTCCACCAAGTGCTATCATGCAGCATTTATCCCATGAGCCTCAGTTATCAGTAGATGATGTCTTCCCTTCCCAACAAGGGGTGAAGAGCAGCTGATGCTATTTCAGAAGTGTCCTTTACATGAAGACATGTGAGAGCAGTTGAAGGAAAAAGAAAGCAATAATAAAAATACTTCTTGATCATGAAGCAATTTGAATGAAGGACTGAAACTCTCATTTCAGATAACATAGAATGGTCATTAAAAAGAACATCTTTATTACTGACACCATTTCAGTTAGTCCTTGAGAACATTTCAAAAATGCTTTAGGTTTTATGACATTTTGAAGCTAATCACTTAAAAATAAGGTGATTGCAAAGAAGTTAGTGTGGAATTCAGGAGTACCAAGCCAATTCTGCTCTTCTATTTCAGTGAAATGTGTGTGGGAAATGAGAGAGGGATGGGATATGAGTTTCTTTTCACTGAATAGAAACCTGCTCAAGCTGCCACGAGGTTAAATGAATATAATGTTAGATCTAAAATTCAGGAGCATGGATAGACTCATTGTTGTGCTTTAAACCCAGCTGGCAAATCAGCTACACAGTCGCTCGCTCACTCCCCCCGCTTCCTCCCCCTCCTACTCCCAGAGGGATGCGCAGGAGAATTGAATGAATGTAACTCCCACAGGTTGAGATAAGAGCAGTCCAGTAACTAAGGTATAACACAAACCACTGCTGCTACCACCAA